>JAOEHY010010624.1:0-59098 GCA_025447955.1 Psilopsiagon aurifrons | reverse complement strand
AAGATCATCCAGTTCCAACCCCCCTGCCATGGGCAGGGACACCTCCCACTAAACCATATCACCCAAGGCTCTGTCCACGCTGGCCTTGAGCACCGCCAGTGATGGAGCATTCGCAACTTCCCTGGGTAGCAAACATTCAAAGATGACTCTTACTTCAGGCTCAGTCCTGCAAGTCCATGCCTCTCATTTCTGACTCATCATCAATGGGGATACTGAAATAAATGTGCTCAGTAGCACGATGGTCAGTTCAGATGTACCTCTTAGCACATTCCTTCAGTTGATATGTTAGGAGCTCTGAAAGCTTAGTTTGAAGCTATCATAGAATCTCAGACTGGTTTTGGTTGGAAAGGACCTTAAGATTATCTAATTCCTGTACCCTGCCGTGGGCAGGAACACCTCACACTAGACCATGTCACCCAAGGCTCTATCCAGTCTCACCTTGAACACTGCTAGGGATAGAGTATTCACTTCTTTTGGGCAGCCTGTGCCAGTGCCTCGCCTCCCTGACAGTAAAGAACTTCTTCCTTATAGCTCACCTGAACTTCCCCTGTTTAAGTTCAAACCCACTGTCTATTGTCCTATCACTATAATTGAGAGGCTTTTTATGTCTAGGTAATATAAGCATAAGGGGATCTAAAAACTGAGCAGAGAAACTGAATGAAAAAAATTAAGTTGAAGCTTCTCATTGGTTCCATAAGGAATTTGGTCCATCATTGAGCTGGGTTCCAGAATTACTCTTTACTGTATCCTTGGTAATACAGAGGAGATGTGGATCAAAGCAGAAAGGGCTGTGGTGCCAGTTTGAAGGCATTGGAAAATATATTTGTCATCTTCAAAATCAAGATACTCTTGCAAGTTTGATTTATATTAATGGGAATTGTTGGTCTCTTTTTGAAGTAGCGATAGATTTTAGTGATGCGGCTGCACTGAAGATTGAATGATTAAAATTGCCAGGAGGTGAAATGTGGTCAAAATAAAAATATCTTAATCAGCATTATCTCACAGTGATCACTTAATCAGGAAGAAAATGAAGATGATGGTAGGTGAGAAATAGAGTGCCGGATCTGCTGCGCAGCTAGGTACTTGAGCACTATAATGCGGCCTTTATTCTCAAGTGGGTCAAATCAAGTTTATTACAGGCAATTTACATTCTAATGCCACTGAACTGTCAAATGATTAATTATTTTTAAATTTTAATTATGTTCATTTTAAGGTAACTCTTTCAGAGTACTGAAGTTTGAGGATCTTTGAAGAACTTTGAGTCCTGGTAGTTTAATAAAGGACTAGTATTGAAGTCGTAATTCCCAGAAATGCACCAAAACGAAGAGGAGTTCTTGAAACATGACTTAACAGCACATTTTTTGTCATTGCTGTCTTGTTATCCTGTCAGTGCAAAAGAACGAGGCAACACTGAGCATGTTGATTGCATCACCCAGCTTGAATGCAATGAGCAAGCAAATTGAGTAGTTTGCAGTTCTTAGAGCAGAAGGAATAAAGGGTGATGGCATTAAAATGGTGTCATTGAGGAGGTGTGGAGTGGAAGCATTTCTGTGGATATAGGAGGGCTTTTTTATTTTCTTCTTTGTGTTTGGGAACTTGAAATTGCAGTGAAAAGCAGTCATAAAGGCTACAGTAGGGTCATAGAATGGTTTGGGTTGGGAAAGACCTTAAGATCACCTGTTTCTAACCCCCTGCCATGGGCAGGGATGCCTCACTGTAGGCCATGTTGCCCAAGGTTCTGTCTAACCTGGCCTTGTATCTTTGTTTTTTTGTTGCACTGAAGAGTGCCTGAACACTTGGAAGCAACAATTTCTTGGGATGTATTAATGAAGTATAATGCCATCTATTTTTTTTTACTAATTCCAGAATAATTCATAGGATATATTAGTGTAAAACTAATGCAGGCAGTGTTCAAAAGTCACTTCTTATTTGTTTGCATCACAAATACTATTTTAAAAATGCATCCAATGACAGTGAGTGGTTACTTCTGAAGAAAAATATGACTGGAAAACACGTATATTTTTAACCTAGGCCAAATTCCTCCTCATGATACTAAGTTCTTAGTATAGTTTTTAATATTTCTATTTGACATATGTTTTGTCAAAGTAATTGAAGTTTCTATGAGTTTTTCCTCTTTATTTTAATGTTTGTGCTTCAGTTTAATGTCAGGATTAGATCATGAGTGCAGGACTTCATATAACATCTTTTGTTTCAAGTGTTGTCCTTAAAGGCAGAATTTGCAGCGTAATTTTGTGCATCTGCATGATATTCACTACCCAGCATTTGCCAGACCCCACTGGGGCTTTTGAGATGTGTTGCAATGAAATACAAACAGGCGTCTGTGAAACCCACTTTGCATGAAGCGCTTATGACTAAGTTTATGCCTTGCTTTTAAAGAGGTATATTGTTACACAATGTGTTCATATGGTGGGCACTCACCTGTGACATCCTGAAGAGCTTGCCTGCTGTTAGAGCTCAGCTTCATCACCAGCCTTCAGCTCTGAGGCCCTTGCTGGGAAATGTCTGCAGTGATGTGCAGTGAATTTGGGGGTAAAAGCACCATGATGGAGGACTGAGAGCAGAATTCGGGTGATTCATGTGCTGTATGAGACATGACAGGTGTGCATTTTGACGAGTTCTAAGAGGAAGAGTGTGGAGTCTGATCACACCCCTTCTTGCAAGATTTAGAACTTTAAAAGTGCTTCAGTTTTACAGAGCTTTTACATCTTTTTTTCCCTCAAAACTGAAAATGAATAATGTTAGTTGTTCACTAAGATCTGATGAAACTGTATCAGCAAAAATTCAAGTGTCTGACCTCAGTATTTTTGCTTTGTATAGATGACTGTTAAGAAGTCTTTCCTTTTAATTAAGATTTTGAAGTAAAAGGAAAGCAGGTTGATGTTGTGTAGCTCAAGTCCTGATTTGCTAGTCGTAGGTTAATGAGAAGAAAAGGCAATCCAGACTACTGGTGGTAAAGGGAAAAAAGAAATGCATTGGGGAATTTGAGAAAGGATGGTGGCAGGACATCATCGCCAAAACTGGGACTTCAGAAGAGAGACTCCAGCAGGGTAGATTACAGTTTGAAGGGAAAAGAAAGAAATGGAGACCTAGCAGGACTTCTCTCAGGTGGTGGCTTCTGTGACTGGTAGGGAAATGGAAGGGGGGCCATGAGCGGACAGATACAAGAATCGGATGAGGTGGAGATGGGGAGAGCACTGGGGGGAGGCCTTTGGGCAGGAATGATCAGGTGCCGTGCCAAAACTGTGTGGGGACAGGGCAGAGTGATACTCGGTGACAGGTCTTGTGGGAGACATTAGGACTGAATAGTTGATGGGGAAAGCGTGATGAGGAGTTGCAGCAGCAAAGAGGTGAAACTGGATCATGTATTCGTGCGAGGCAGCAGAAGGGAGTGTAAGTCAGGCTGCAGTATTACCCAGATGCTTGAGTATCCCTTAAAATTCGTCTTTCTGTAACTTCAGAAATGAAACATGAGCTTCCTAAAGCACTGACATACCTGGCAAACTAGGCAGAGGGCTTCGTTAGTGCTGGTCCCTGTAGGGAGTGACACCATGCAGCACCGACCCTTTGGTCAGTGGGGATTGTGTACTGGATGCCTGTGTTCCATGGACCAGAGAAGCTAGCTTTCTTCCGGTAAAGCACATCTGCGTTATAACAGTATGCAGCAAAATTTCTAGAGTGGATTAATTTTTATTTTTTAATGAGGATTGTTTGAATTGTAAACAAAATATATATTAAAAGAGTTTCTTAAGGATGCATAACCATATACAGGAAAAAAAGAAATGACAGAAATTACAATGCCTCCACCACTACCTTGAGAGAGCACATATAGGCTGCCATTGTGGTTAGAAAATATCTGTTCTTCAGCATGAAGGTCTGTTGCTTGACATGCAGTCATTCATTTTCTCTTTCTTTAGCTTCTCCCTCCCTGAAATCTGCTGTGCGGTTGCACATTTTTTGTTTATTGCATACTATTCATTTTTTTTCTGATACTCATCAACATGTAATCTTTCACAATGATAGTATTTTTCAAGAGCCTAGTCAGATTAGATGATACCTCTGCTTTACCTAACAAAAAGCAATGCATTAAGGCTCTAAATTTTACTAAAAGTATTAATTTTTGATTTGTGGTTTATTTTGATTTTTCAGAACATTTAGTAATTCTAAACACAGGTCTGATTGATTTTATTTACAGCTTAAATGTCCAGCATTTTTTGGCAGTCAAATACCAGCATATTGAGTTACATGTCAAATAGTGAGGAATGTGAAGTTTAAACCTGACTGTCAGAAGTGTAATTTCAATTGACTTGTCTCCAGCTCTTTGACAGCATGAGGGATGGAGTCTAAGGAGCATTCCGCTTTATAAGCAAAGACCACCTTTCCCCTTTTCCTTTGTTAGCCTTTAATGTATTGAAATACCACAAAACTGTGTGCTTCTGATTTCCTCCCAGAGCATTTCCACCCTCTTTACTAGGTGAAACAGGAGTCCTACCGTAAAGATTTTACTGACTGTGCTACAAAAACTGCATCAGAACTCCAGTGCACAGCAGGCTGAATGGAAGTTTACTATTTCACTTTTCTGGTGGTATAATAATATTTAGTCAGAGGGTGGTTTACTGAAATTATTGTGATGAGAAAGAATGGTAATATAAAAACTAATGGCCATATCTTGTAATATGGAAGTGTTGCCCAGATCTGCAGTGGGTGTTTCATGAATGCAGGGCTTATTTTTCATCTGAGTCCAGGGAGGGAAAACCAGAACTACTCTCGTATGTTTGGGGAAAGATCTTTTGTTTCTCTCTGATTTTTAAATTGTCTGTTGAAGAATCTTTTGTGAGAGCTAGAGCCAAAGATGTCTGGATGGTCTCCGTTTGACCTAGATGAGGACAGATTACTTTTTCTTTTATCCGGGATGAATAAGATCCAAAATACTGTGTCCATACCATAGTGCAGGAATTTGTGGACATGCTTCTCGTTTTTGAAGAATGCCAGATTCTTAACTTGCAGTTACAGATGTTGGCAGTTAACTACTCATCAGGAAAACCGTGTTAGAACTGTTCTGAGGGGGCAAAAACTGAATCTTAACTGTTAAAACTGAGAATGGTGTTTGCGGCTTCTATTTTTTACATTGCCTGAACTAAGGTGCTGTGGTTCAGGTGCTATCACGGTTGGCTACAGTGTTTTCCCCATGGTTTCCTCGAGAGTTGGCTGAATCTGCAGCAAAGTTGGGCTGTTATGCCAACCTTAGGTGGGTGGAGGGAACAGCTTTCTTTTCCATCTCCTCAGTTAAACGAGGCATTAAGCTGCTCTTACTTGCTGCTTATCATTGATTTTTCCTTTGTTTTGAGAAATACTTTTTATTTTGTGAGGAGTATTCGCTCACACCTCCTATCTGAAACCTCCCATTATGGTCCATCTTCACTCGAATGCTATTTACACATTTCAGGATCCTCACTGGTAGAAGCAAGTGGAAAAGAAATACTTCGGGGTTGGACTGAGCCTGTAAAATAACAACGCTTGTAAAATCCCTTCCAGGAACTTAACAGACATTTCAAAACTGGAGAATGCTTTTCAAAAACAAAGCTACAGATGGATTATTTTGCTTTGTTTTCTTTTTAAAAAACCACTGTTTTCAAGGAGAGCATTAGGAAGAGCTGGAGAGCCTTCTGGTGTTCCATGAAATGACATTCTCTTAGGTTAGGTGCATGGGAAACCTCTGTATGTATTTCTGTAATTACTTTTAACTAGTGAAGAAAAGGGGGTTTTGTCTCGATCTGGCAGTAGCTGGTTTCCTGTGCTGATTGTTTTCGTTTCCAATCTATTTCCTTCCTTACGAACTTTCACAATTGCTGTTGCCAGTTCTGGTAGATACAGCTTTTTAATTTCTGTATCTTCGGCTTGATATGGGTTTCTATGCTGAAAAATTAGTGGCCACAAGGCTGGGTTTGCTGTGCAATACCTGGATCATGTTTTAGAATTCCTTTGGGAAGTGACCTGCCAGTTGAGGATCTGGTCTTCCATCTGAGCCTGTTTATCCATAAAGCAACTATAGCATCAGCGAGGGACTGGGACTTCCTAAACACTGTCCTGTTACGTTTTGTTTTCTATTTAAGTCAGTTGTTAGGACCCATTTTCAATAGCTGCTCCAGGTCTGCATCACTTTCTTTAAACTGTCAACATGAGCTTCATCTCACTTGGATTGAAGTTCAGGCTATGCCTACAGCAGCTCTCGTTTGTTGCAATGCTCTGCACTATAGGAGGTGAGGGAAGAGAAAGAAAGAAGCTCACCACTAGCTCCCCTGCGCCCACCCAGCAGGTTAGCCCTGAGAAATCTGAATATCGGGGCTAGCCCTGCCCAGGCTCTGCAGACAGAAATGGAGAGCTGGAGGGAGAGAGCCCAGAGCAGGACCATGAGACTAACTTTACAAATAAAGCAGCCAGTACTGCTGTTTTATTGTTTTGATGCTGTTTGGTATCATGTGGATAATCTCAGCACTAAACTGCATTGGGTTATCAACCATGTTGCTGCCCTCTCTGAGTCAGCTCTTCAGGCGATGGACTTTTATCTCCAAGAATTTTAAAACTAAACCCCTTGGTATTGAATGTGCTGTAAGTAATGCTGGTAACTGCTTCCTCCTCTGAAATATAATAAACAGACTGTTGAAGCTCAGTATCACTACTGCAGAACCTGTTGTTTTGCCTCTCTTCTGCTGGACAGTTGTAATAAAGTCCTCTTTTGTAGGGCTGGGAGCGGAATGTGTGCTCCTCTCTGTGCCTAGTTTGGCAGCTGCAGTCCTGCTGACTGTTTTTCTGTTTAACATCTTATTTCAGCTGAAGTTCTTATCAGATTTTAAATGAAACAAATGTAAATTTCAAACACTTGTATAATTCTCCTTTATTGTTTGGGTTTTTTAATTGCTTAAATGTATTATAAGCATAAATGGAATTACTAGCGAGAACATAAAACATGAGGAAAGACTGATAGGGACTTGAAGGAATAGTCTTGACAGGTTCACCTTGTCTGGAAAAGCAGCTTAGCTTACTACTCCTGCACATGGGTTACCCCTGAGGGTGGATTAGAAGATGGGGATTTCTTGCTGTGTGTAATTGAATAAGTGCAGTGAATCTTGCCAAGAGGGTGGTGGCTGTGTTTTCCCGTGTAGGTTGAGATTAGAGGTATTGGACAGGTGGGTGGCTGGTGTTTTTGTAGAACAGCTTTTGTAAGTGAAATCTTATCACAGAATCATAGAGTAGCAGGGTTGGAGGGGACCTCAAGGATCATCTGGTCCGACCTTTCTAGGCAAAGCATGACCTAGACTAGATGTCCCAGGACCTGTCCAATTGAATCTTAAATGTGCCTGCTGTTGTGGAATCCACCACTTCCCTGGGAGATTATTCAATATATCTGTCCCCTCCATGGTGATTGAGAGCAACATGGAATATTTTTCAGTGTAACCTTCTCTGTAGACTCTATGACTTGTGAGATTGTGGCCATAGAGAACACGCTGGTAAGTTTAAAAGCTTTATACGGTGAGCTTTGGTTTCTGTTGAGTTAAAAGTACAGGAGGAGCTGCGGGATGTGCTGCCCACACTCACCCTCTGGTTAGGAGGAGGAAGAATTAGATTTGGCACAGCCAACTGCTAGTCCCTGCTCTCTATCGGACATTGCTAGCAATCTTGAAGAGGGGCGTCTGTGTGGAATAAAAATCAGTATCCCTCTGTGTATTTCTGTAGTTGAAGTACTAAAGGCAGTGCCTGACAAGCTGCAAAGACAGTGTGTCACTCTGGTATCAACAGTCAGGGAAACTTCAGCTTCTTCTGAAACAGAGGGTAGTGTTTTCTGTTAACTTCATATGATGCTGTTCAAGGGGGATGTGGACGTGAGGAGGGGAAGGCTGTGTACTGGTGTGTTTCAGTAGAGCTGCATTGCAGGGACCCCCTTCGAGCACATCGGATTTTGAAAACCGTTCCTTGACCTTACAGTTTTCTGTCTTCATAACAGCTCATAAGACATTGCCAGAGTAGTTGCAAAAAGTCTGCCTGTTAACCTCGTAGTCTGGAAAGCTGGATGTATGAAGTGGCTGTCTGAAGATCTGCCTTCCAAGACCCTTGGCCAGGCCAAGTTTTCTGTACTTAAGATTGTTGTTGCCACAAGAACTGCAGATGTTTGCACAGCAGACAAACAACATTGATGATAAAGCAAATTGACCTTTTATGGAACAAGCTATTTGGAGCACATTCCTAGGGCAATTCTTTTTTTACTTTCTTATTTTTCTTTCTTTTCTTTCTCTTTCTTCATCAAACTGCTTGGCTGTATGTTGACATCTCTGTTGCTAGAGGTGATAACAAAAATTAGAGATGAGTTTACAACGCTGCAGACCTCATCCAAACCTATTTTTGTCAGCTGTATTTTACTGAAGTTCTTCTAATGGTGTTTATTTTTCCAGTGTCCCTATGGGAACCCTGGAAAATTTCAAAATGTAATAATTAAAGAATGACAGGCCTTTCCTTACAATGTAAAATGAGGGAGAGTTTTGTGGTTTAAACAGCTATGCTGGTGCTTGTTAACAAGACATTTTGCCTGGTAATCTAGCCAGGCCTATAATGGTCAAAAAATGTTGAAGTTGAGAGCTACAAGTTTGTTTTCCATCAGTTGTTTTTCATGTTAAAAGGCTTTAATGGCTTGCTCTAATTTGTCCAGTAGTATTAATATTTGCATTAAATCACTTGGTACAGTACAGCTGAGGCCGTCCCATTAAGGCTGTACATTGTGGTGTTGCTTACTTTTTCCTATTGCAAGACTTTTCTTTGAAGGTATAAAACAAAAATTGAAAGTTTGAGTATCTCTGAACTTGAGTAATACACTTCTTTTGAAATTACATTTTAAAAGTAGCATTATTTAATTGTATAATTAAATCTTTTGGAAAAAAACCAAAAACTATTACAAATGTGAAGTAAAACTATCACTGCAGTGAAAACCTCAGCACTGTATGGCAGCATCTTTACTCTTTGTAGCTAAGCTCTATTTTTTTAACCATGAGCTGATGTTCCTATAATTATAACAAATGTAGCTTCTGGTAGAGAATTGATTTTTGGCATCTGGGGAATGTTAGAAAGATTGAATTAGTTCGAACTTTGGAACCTCTTGAGATTTATAAAAGGTTTTCATCCAGTGCACCACTAACATTACTGGAGCTGTGCTAAGTGTCCCCTATCCTGAAGAAGTCATCTCCAAGAATACTGCAGGCTGTATCATCTAGGCCAGTATTGCCCTTCTAGTTATCACCCGTCAGCATTTTAATTTCTCATGGAATACAATATTGTTTTGCTTTTTGAGAGATAAAGTGATACTGTCCAGAGTGAACATTATGTCACGCTTTGCTTTTGCAACTGTAGTTAATAACCTAAAAGACTGTAAAGAAATCTACAGCTTGACTCTTTGTCCCCCCTGCCTCCTAGCCTTTAAATGTCAAAGAAGCAAAAGAAAGCTTACTGCATAGGCTTTTTCTCACAGTATTTTTGGCTTAGTTCTTACTTCTCATTGTTTCTAGCTTTAAACTTCATTATGTTACATTATGGAATATAGGTGAAGAAGCAAAATGGTCTGTTGTTTTCAGGGCTCTGATTGCATCTATTTTATGTTGTTGTTACCTTGTTCGGCGTTTTATTTCTGGTGTGCTGGGGTTGTTTTTATTTTGTTCTTTTTGAATGATTGATATTTTCCTTTATTTCAGCCAAACCTTTTACATCTAAAGTGAAACAGATGCGACTCCATAAAGAAGATTTTGAAATCCTGAAGGTGATAGGTCGAGGAGCCTTTGGGGAGGTATGTATGCAAGGGAGGTGGAAGAAAGGGTTGGAACAATCTTCTTGCACATCTGCAGCACTGAGGAGAGGCAGTCAGTAGCGATAGACTGATGCGCAGGTTTTCACATTATTTACCATAATGGATATTGTAGGCTCACTTCATGTTTGATGCAAGTACGTTTTGATTTATACATTCTTTGACAGCTCTTTTTAAGTCTTACGTTAGTGGGAGGTGTCCCTGCCCATGGCAGGGGGGTTGGAACTAGATGTGCTTAAGGTCCTTTCCAACCCTAACTATTCTGTGATTCTATGAGAGAAGGCAAGTTCTCATGGATTCAAATATCTGATGATAAATCATTTGCTTGACTGCAATTCTTTCCAGTCAGCAGGCCAGTGAGTTACTGATGGTATAAAGATTTAGCCATTTTTAATCACCCTAATAACAAAATGGTCTAAAAGTAGTTTTTAGCAACTTGAACAGCCAAATTTTGATACTGACATTCTGAGAACACTGAGAAACCCTTTTACTCCTGTCACTTTGTTTTCTGGTTTTAATGAATCTTTGAATGTTTTTCCTGCAGTTTTCCTGTTAGTTTCTTTTTCAGTTTTCATCTACTGCTATCAAACTATACATTTTTGTGCCGCTTCTGATTAAGCGATCACTTATTTAAAGTCATCAAAGAAGGCTTTTCATCACTAGGCTTTATACTAGGCATGCCACATTAGAGAGGCTGAGGAAACTGGAATAAATAAACATCAACTTTCTGCCCCTTCTTAATTATATTAGGTGCGTGTGCTTTGTTTTTCATGTAGGATGCTATGTATGTAGCAAGAGCAACCTAACGTATAACAGTGCTTTGGATTTTTGCTAGCCAAATATACTACAGATGGGGATAGCGTATAAAGCTTCTGCAGAAGGTTCTCTGTACTGCCTCAAAAATATGCGTGGACTGAAACCCAAAGTACAAAAAACATTTTCTGAGTGATACCTTAATTGCTTTTGCAACTAGAAATAGTTTGTTGGGTTTTTTGGGTTTTGGATTTGGTTTTTCCCAGTTCTCTTTGGTATGACAGCATTTCTGGAGGCTCTGTGGTATGTGATAGAGTTGGTTTTATGTTCACTTGAATGTTTCCATCGTATGTGAAAATTAGTCTTTATTAGTCTGTAGATACGGAAGAATAGTAGGTAGTATGTAAGGAACAAGAATTTTTACTGTAGTGTATGTCATATGCAGATATCATCCTTGGGCAATTAGCATTAAAAAAGCACTATTTAGCCACCTTAGCACTTTGGTTTTTTTTTCCATCTTTCTTTAGAAAGGAGGCTGAAGGCTGAAGTTACTCATGGATAATTGTCTTTAGTCTAAACCCCTGCCACAAAGAATGTCACATTCTCCATTTTGATGTAAACGTTTCGCTTAAAACGTGAACTTTTCTCAGTGCTGCCAATAACAGTTGTAGCCGAGTCCATGCACAAAGTGTATAAGGTTTAGGAAAAATCACTGATGTGGGTGCTTTCTTGTGAGAAGAATCATATGTGAAACCTGCCATATGTTGCATTTTAAAGAGAAGTCGTTTTTTGTCTGCTAAATCAGCATCTAACTCCACAGGAGCTAAACCACAAAAACCCTGTAATTCTTTCTCAGGAAGCTTCTTTGTGGTGAATCATCCCATGAACAGTGAGAGGATAACTTTCGCCATTCTCTTCTGGGGACAATTTAGGAGCAGTGTCTCTTTCTAATTCCTTATGTGAAAAAGATAGCATGACTCAGCTGTCAAAATCTTCAGTAAGGGGAAAATTGGAGTTCTCAGTTGAAGATGTTTGGGTTTGTATGTTCTTAAAGTAGGACTTACAAATATTTGCGAGGATATATGTTAAATTTTCCTACTAGCTGAAAGAATCGTAGAATTATAGAACAGTTTGGGTTGGAAAGGACCTTAAGATCATCCAGTTCCAACCCCCCTGCCATTGGCAGGGCCAACTCACACTAGACCATACTGCCCAAGGCTCTGACCTTGAGCACTGCCAGAGGTGGAACATTTGGCCCTTCTTTGGGCAGCCTGTTCCAGTGCCTCACCGCCCTCATGGTAAAGAACTTCTTCCTTTTATGTAACCTGAACTTCCTCTGTTCTAGTTTGAATCCATTGCCCCTTGTCCTAATGCTCCAGTCCCTAATGAACAGTCCCTTTCCAGCATCCCTGGCAGCTTTCAAGTCCTACACAGACATTTGTCTAAGAAAACAAATTCTCTATGAAATTACTAATTTTCTCTTAAAAAAAAATCACCAGTAGATATCCAAGCAATGTTATAAAGAAGGCCGTCAAATTTTCTGGGTGTTTAAGCCACCAAAAGCTATATTAATACGAAATTGCAAAATGTGTATGATTCAGTAAACTGCAGTTGGTTTACTGAGACAGATTAAGAAATCTGGAAGAATGTATTTTCTTTCCAGCAAACTATAAATGAGGCCGAGGTTGCTTTGGGTTACTGGGGAGGAGTAATTTTTGTCTCCTGAATCAACATAATTCTGAAGTTGTGTAGACTACAAAGTTGGTGCAAGTTTTCTTTGGCACAGCCTCAGACTTGTTCTTATTTTGATTTTACGCTATTCAATTTCTTCAATTTACATAGTCAAGAAATCTTTCCCTTGTTGTTTTTACAAGTTTGATGTAGACACAGAGTAGTTGAAACTGCTTATTGCTTAAACTGTAAGAGTTCATTGTTCCTAGTTTTCCTTTTCCCCTTAACCCTACTTGCTGCTGGTCTGAGAATTATTTCTTTTTGTCAAATTAATGACATGCCTCTTCCCACTGCATGCATGCATTTACTTATCTCAGATTTTATGTAAGAGTCTTCAGAAAACACATATGTTTTGCTTGGAGGATTACCCTGGTGAAATTAATAACACGGGCATCAAGTGTTTCATTTTGCTGGCTTCAGGCAGCATGGTTTGAAAAACATGACTAAACAAGGTGACTTGAAACTTGGGAGTTGAAGACAGCTGTGAGGAAAGGTGAAGCCACTGGGCAACAGCAACACTCAGCAGTATGAAGTGCAGCCTGTTAAAGATTCTAGCTGATACCAAAGTTTACAGTTCATTCTGTTGGTGCTTAAAACCCCCAAAAGTTCAGTGCTTGCTTATGCAGGCAAGTATTATGTCATTATGTTGTTGATATTTTGAAGATGATGAATTTTGTATGTCTGAGAACTAGTTAGTTACACCTTAATTTTGGCACCAGTTATGATGAGTAACATTCTCTCTTCCTGTACCTCAAGGATTGCCTGCTCTTTGTGAACGGGAAAACCAATGCTGAGGTGGGGTGGTTGTGGGCTTTTTTGTGTTCCTTCATTTCCATTTGAGTAGCTTCTGATTTAGCTTTTTTTCCTGATGAAGGCTGTTGTTGCTTTTTAAGCAAAGGAAATATGCGCACGTACCATAGAGATGAGTAGCCTTGTTCAGGGAAGAAGGGGTCTGACAGCGTGCTAGGCTGCACTGCTGTTTGTGGGAAACACAGAAAACTCTTGGAAGGATGGGAAAAAACCCTCTATCTGCCTAGACCAAGATGTTTACATCAGCACATACCGATCATTTTTTGTTGGGCTGCTCACAGGAAAATGTAAATTTATAAAACCCCAACCTTTAAAAGTCAGATTTTAAGAGATTCCAGTGGCAAGACACTTCAGGAGAACTAGACAGGAATGATGACCCTTTCTTCTGTCTTGACAGCTTCACTGGGGAAGGGAGAACATCAAAACACTGCTCTGTGTGTATTTGGGCCTTTGTGTGCCTAGTATATCCTTCAGTGCGTGTGTGTGTAAACACTGCCTAGAGCTGTAATGGTGTTTTACATGTTTTTCGTTACAATTAGAAACTGCATCAGGCTGCTCCTTGTTGAAGTGTCAGGTTTTTCTTTCCCAGGCCTGAAATAAGCATTTTAGAATTCACTTCCATTAAATCACTAAGCCATCCCCCCAAAAAGGTGCTCAGGGCTGGAAAATTGTGGTGTTCATGATCTTTTGTGTGTCTGTGTGGTGGTTATTGATACGGAATAGCATTAATGGCTTTCATAGTAAAAGAGTGCTTCTGACTGATCGTAAACACAGCTGGTTAACATGAATCTACGTTTGTTCTTTAGTCACTCTTCAACAGTGTTACACATTCACAGAAGTACTAAGCCCTTTATCTTGTCCCTGAAGAACACTACAGCCGTTAACCGGAGGCAGTGCTGTAGCTCTTTTGGTTGTGTCCAAGTGAATGCTGTGTAATTAACGGGTGTCTTTCAGTAACCAGACCTTTTGCACAATAACACAGCCTTTTGCTGGGCGTGCTACAGGCAAATAATGAAATTCTGAAGCTGGACTTGAAATACATATTATCTTATGCCTCTGGCTTCCTATACAACAGCAGTTGGTGGTGGGGAAAACCTCATTTTTCATGGTGGGCAGCAGCAGCAGTAGTCAGCTCTGTGACAAACCAGTTAATCTTTCCTTACAACAGTGCCAAAACCTTTAAAGGTATTGTAGCTTCATGCCACAGGCTGCTTCATGTGGGGGAGGTTCCTGTCTATTAAGTTATGATACAGTTTGAGCACTGACTAGTTTGATGTTAAGGATTTTTCCTCCTGCCATTTCTCATTAAAAATTGATACAGATAAGGCTTACCAGAGTTTCAGGCTAGTTTTAGCTAGTAAAGTAATAGGAGACTCAAGATTCAAATCAGCATTGTGGGTTATGTATCACTGTAGAGGATTCATCTTTCTTTCCTGAAGAAGACTGTGTTGCTCAGTCTTGGGTACCATGCACAGGAGAATGTCTAATTCTTTCTGAATTAAAATGAGATTGTAGTCTAAAGTAACAGTCTGATTTTCTGTTTCAAATCTGCAAGTACCTTAAGGGGACCCAAGTCTGGACTTGAACCTCAGTTTTTATATGTGAAGTAACATTTGAATATTTCAGTTCATAAACAAGTCTAAACAAGTAAATATGGTACCTTTCAGCTTTCGCTCCTTTTTTTATCGCACTCCACTCCCACCCCCTGCAATGCCAGACAGCAGCAGTGTCAAGAGCAGGGCTGATAATGAGCTGCTGCACGTATTGGAAGTAACAGCTGCTTCGACTCTGTAGCTAAGCAGGAGCCACGCTTTTAGCTGTGCTTTAGTTTAGACATCTGAGTGTTGCAGTCCTTCAGCCTGCACTTTTGCTATGTTTGTGAAGCTGTTACAGCTGATGACACGTTTGAAGATGGTTGAAAGAGGTTTGCATGACACTTTCTTCAAACTGTCTGATCATGTATTTTCTTTTCTGTTATCACTGTCTTCACACATAGCTGGTTTACTGATGATGAAAGAGGTGGAAGGCATATAGGAGTCAGCCTTAGTATTGCTTTGTCACTGGCCTGCAGGATGAAGATGATAATTTGTGTAATGTGTTGGTTTGTAACGTGATGCACACAGAAATAAACTTCTATGTGCTTAAACCTGAAGATGTATTTGAAAAGAAAGAGGCAGAATGAGATAGCTGGAGAATGGTTGTTAAAATGTATAGATTGTTTAACTTCTCAGTAATTGAGATGGTACTCTAGTGGTCAGATTTAGTTTGGATCAGCAGGTTTTAGTCTGTGGCATATTCGTGGTCATTTTGGGAAAGAGGCTGAGCTTTCTGTACCCAGGGAAGCCTGCACTGTGAAAACGTTCAGTGTAAATTTCCCTCCCTTTTTCCTAAAATGGTTCCATGGTAGCTTGTATTATAGCTAAACAAAAGTGTGGTATTCTTGGACAAGGACTATGTCAACTTTCTTAATATTCCATAGGCCTATGGCATCTTGTGTTTCAGAAGCAATGAGAGGGAGGGGGGCTTGTGTTTCTGTTTACTTCTCTAGAAAATGTGGATTTCAGTGTTTCCCTGCCACTGACATAGACATGATTGAAGACCTCATTGAACTTCAGGTTTCGTAAAAATGGAAACAATCCATTGTTGTGTTTTAACTCATTTATCTTTTATTTCTCTTTTCCAGGTTGCGGTAGTAAAACTGAAGAATGCAGATAAGGTTTTTGCCATGAAGATACTTAATAAATGGGAGATGCTGAAGAGAGCTGAAGTAAGATGACAGTAATGCTTTCTGTAATCATGCACTCTCTTACTCTGCTGAATTATTACATCTTTTCCACAAGCCTCTGAATATAGAGGGACTGGGGAGGTGCTTCACTACTTCCTGACAACATGAAGAGTAAAATAAGGTTACAGCAGTTCATCAGAAGGGTTAAATGGCATGGAATCTTGACTGAGGTGGAGCTGTATGGTTTAGACATTATACCTTTTCTTTAATCGCCCCAGAGTTACTGACTGTATGAGCAGTATTTTAATGCATTTATTCCAGTTAGGAATGTCTTTAGCAAGTATTTTCCATGGTGAAAAGGTAGTTAATGAGCTATAAAAAGGTTATTACTGAGCTATAACTCAACAAGCCTATTAGTTTATCATTAGTTAGAACTTTGTCAAGGTCCAGTTTGTAGGCTGGAAAATCAGAAAGATCTAACTTTCAGATGAATTTGAGTGTATGTTTCCTAAAAATGTCCATTTGCAGAAATCAGTGATGAAAAGTTCCTCATTCAGACTTGAGCCCATTCTGTGTATTGAAAAAGGTGGAAAGCCCTGTGTTGCCTTGGGCTCCTACTTCCGTTGCACAACTACACTCTTTAAAAAATCTTGGATACCTTTCCCTGGATTCCTTTGGAAGGGAACTTTGGAAATGCAGTCTATACCTGAAGACTTGTGTATGAATTTTAAACAGAACGTTTATCTGACTCTTTAAGTCAATTTGAAATTCTTCATCTAGGCATACTAAAATAAGCTGCCTGAAAAATAGGCTCACAAAATACAGCTCAGTGTCTTACACATATGAAGTTGCTTTGGCCATTGGGTTTTCTCTAGTTTAGACAGTACAAACGCTATCTTGGTGTCTCTTCCAACTTATCTGATTGAATTATCTCTAACCTCAGTTTTTATTTAAGACTCCTTCTTTGCCACTCCGACTGCCTTGCTCTTCAGTTGCTTCCAATTTTATTCTGATTTCCGCATTTATGTTTTAATTAAAACTTGTTAGGAAATGAGATCAATGGGAAACCATCATACACCAAAAAAAGAAAATATGGATCCAGACAAATTAAAGCCAATTTCTGATGTGTGCACATCCTGTCTCTTTTAATGAAAATGTTATCGCAGTAAGAATTATAAATGGCATGCAGATTGTGGTTAGGCGTACACAATGTGCTTCCTCTTTATCCAGAAGTTACTCAGATACTGAGCAATCTGGCATTAGGCTCAATACAAAGAGGTATTTCTCTCCAAGACAGATGCCATTCCTGCCAGTTTGATTATATCAGTGAAAAAGAAAAAACTAGAAATCAAGTTCCACTTTATTTTTAAATGTACCCTTTTAAAGTCAGTTAAAAAGCTGTTTCTTTCCATTAAAATACAGTTATAAATAGGTTTGAAAGATTTTTCTCTATGCAAGGTATTAAAAATACCCTTCCCATGGGTCCAGCTGAGTTTCTGAAAGTCTGAACTCTTAGCCTAAAAAGAATTACAGCTATGTTTTTCCATGTATTTGTAAACCATGGGTGTATAGTGGAAAGAGAACCACCTGGAGGCAAAATGCATTGTGAAGCATGACCTTCAACAACTGTAACCTGTGGTGTTCAAGCATCGCTGAACGCATCTCACTTGTTACTGCTGCTGAGGAAAATGACCCATTTTGTCTCTGTTGGTAATGTACTGTGCCCACACTGAAATACACAGGGAGATCATACAGACCAGAAATGCAAGGCAAGCATATAGATAGACTTGTACGTAAGTGGCAGAAATAGTTGTTCATATATCCCTGTATCAACTTTGTGAAGCAGGAGTCATTTGTGAAAGCAGAAAGGGAGTTTGTACTCAACGAGTATTATGGGTACCAGGTTAAGGTTGATGACTGCAAGCTCTCTGAGTAACTAGATGCAAAAACTTTGTTAAACTAAAATGATAAAGGATGCGAAATCAGTGTTCTCTTGATATTATAAAGAGCGTAAGTTTTCCACATACTTGCCACTGTTGAAAACTTAGAGATGTGGGAACATTGCTGATACAAGGAGTACCTGAAAGTGTGTGACAGTTTCTGTTACACTGCCAAACCTGTTACCCTGAGTGTTGACAATCACTTGGAGCTACGTATGTGCCATGGTGGTGCCAGATGAGGCTCAGGAGAGACCAAGACAAGAAGTTATGCAGCATGGAAGCAGTCAGCACTCCTGGAAGGTGCTAACTCTGAGCTGTAGTGACATGAGCACCAAACAGCTGAGCGGCCCATATTCTTGGTGGTTGAGGGCCATGATAACAGCATTGATAGCCACCATAGTACTGAGTGGATCAAATGTCCTCTGCCAACAATCAAGAGGAGTGTGCCTAGGGAAGATGAAGCGTAATGTTGAAATAATGAAACGCACCGAAAAAAGGCTTCATTTAAACAAAACAAACCTGGATGGAGCTGTTACAGTCATGATAAGAACCGCTGCTATTGTGTTTTTTATTTTTTAATTTCTTTTCCCCATGAATTACTGTAAAGCCCCATAATCACTTTGACTCTTTGGCTGTTACTGCCTCAGCTGTGATCTACTGTGATAATAGCTGTTGATGTCAGTTCTAGGCATACTGCCTGGAGGTGGATGTCTCGAGTGCTCAAGGCATGCACTGTCTTTTGTTAAATCATGGCAAACCCAAGTGAAATTCTATAAACTCTCTAGTAACTAATCCGGTGAATAATGTCATAACAAATAGAGAAACTATGTGTCATTCATCCTTATGAAAGCAAGAATTCATGGTCTCTGTTTTTGAAATAAGTCAGGAGTTTACAAACAAGGAAGGAAAAAAATTGGGCTGAAGCATAGAGGAGCTTTTCTTCCTTCTGAAGATGATCCTTTCTTTCTCCCAGCCACAATTCCATTTGTGATTCAATGAACTTTGAGGTTACTTGTTTAAAGTATGTTTTGTTATTTTCTCAAATTCCACTCATTTAATGCGTGGTTCATCTTGTGTGTTGTGCTATGATTAAAATATATCATCTCTCTTTTTCCTGGTCTGCATTATTCTTACTATATCCACCAAAACAAGCCTCCATATGGTTTATTTGCTCGAAGGAAGGAGTTTTCTGCTCTGGGTTTACTGCATGTATTACTGTTGAGCTCAGTCTAAACTGATATTTTGTGCCTCCATTCTTCACTCTCCAAATCGTAGAGCCAGCACGAACCGTGTCAGAGTTCTGGTATTTGCCTATTGTTTTTGGAAATGAAATTGAAAAAGTGAAAAATAAGAAGCTTGGATTTCATTTAAATTTAGCTGTCTCCTAAGATGGAAGAGACAGAGCATGGTGCAAATAGATGAAACATCTTTGTGAAGTAGCAGAGTGTGCTGGAAGAGATTATGGTTTATGTTTCTCTCTAACTCTCCATCTGCCTTCTAAATAGAGCCCAGACAATTATTACTCTTTCCTTTACGCTATCCTGTAGAGCTTTCTCTGAACAAAATTTCATGTTGGCTTTGCCATTTGGTACCTGTTATTTAATTTTATTTTCTTTAGATACTTATTTCAGAGCATTCATCATATTTTTTTGCTTTAATTTCTTTTTGGTTTCTCATTGTTTGGTCATTTTCTTCTCTTATTCTGCAAAGCTGCTTTTGTTGAGGTTTTTTATTCACTTCTTAAGGCAGGTTGCTAGATGTCTATTGAATTAACTGTCTTGCTACTTTCCAGTTGATTATTTTCTTTGCATCTTCTTTTGGTTTTATACAAACCTGTGTTCTCTTCCTTCTCTTAGGCATTCCTTAGCATTTCTTGGCAGTCTTGCACCTCCTCTGTTCCACTTGCTATGAAGGCACTTTTTGCCTCTTGTGTTTCTTTGCAGTGTACTGAGAGGAGGTCCTCCCAGGTGTCTTATCAACACCTTCTGCCTGGGAAGAGCTGTATTCAGTTCTGTCCTGCTTTTCCTGAGCAAGCAGTGTGGAGAAAACCCCAACTCCTAAATGATCGTCAATTTGATGATCCAATGAAAAATGCGTTCTACATGGGAGTTATTGGCAGTTTCTTTCAAAAGTGAAATGCTTCTTTCTTATGTGAAAATTCAAGTGTAAAACCATGCTAACAGCATGATGAGAGAAAACAATGATATAAGACTCCAGATTTCTTTAGCTCCTGTAGCAGTTACAATTATATAGTGCTATTTTTAATTGTTTTCTTCATTGCTCTTCTGTCATTATTAATACTTGATCTCAATATCTATGTGTACAAATAGGATTTTGACTTAATGTTTTTAAACCATGGGAATCAGCAGCTTATTTCTCCCTTCACATGACTTAACAATATAGAGAAGTACAACTCTTTACATTTGAAGGTGGACTTTCCTGATAACTAGTTTGTCATAGATTTTGGCATGTTTGGAGGGTGTAGTAAGCGAGTTCTTAACTGAGAGTCAGATTTGATTTTTTTTTTTCCCCCAAAATATGATGTTAAAGCATAGTAAACATGTAAAATATGTTTATTTTACTTAAAGCCTGTCTTTATTTTTCTCCCCTTCAGACAGCCTGCTTTCGAGAAGAAAGAGATGTGTTAGTGAATGGGGATAACCAGTGGATCACAACATTACATTATGCGTTCCAGGATGAAAACTATTTAGTGAGTGTTGCTTTTATTTCTCTGTGGATGATTGTTCAGATTCTTACTTGTTGCTTGAGACAGCAGTGTAGTTTGTTTATTTGTTAATTATGTGTTTTGTACCGTACAGACCAGGTGAGGATCTGTTATTTTGTGCATAAGATTCTGAAGGGTGGAGTATGGTCCTAAACCTTTAAAGTCTTGGTATAAGGATCTCAGAAATGCAGGTTTTGCATTTGTGGGTAAACCTTGGCCTATCTGCATTGTACTTCTTGAAATTCCTCACTCCAGTTTAATTTGGATTTGTAAAAACGAAAGTGCATTTAACTAAGATAAGTTTTTTATTGGACTTTAACTTTCATGTTTAACATTGCGCGTCACTATTTTACAAGTAGAAACAGGGAGTATACCTGTTTTAAAACAACAGTCCCTTTTGATTGGGCTTTTTTTGAGGACATAAACCCAGTTAAAGTGTCATAAAGCAACAAAAGCAACTTGCAGCATGGAATAATTCCACTAAATGTTAATAACTAAGAGCTGGAAAATGTAAATGTAGATTAAAGCATCTCTAAAATGTGTTACTTAGTTTTCAAGTATTTTAAGAGACTTGCAAAAAGAAGCTAATATGAGGAAAAAGTGCCAGTTTTCCATGAGGTCTTTCCAACTTCATACGTGTTTTGATTGTGATACAGTTTTGGTAATGTTTATGCCTGGAAAAATAACCACACATAGATTTTGCTTATTTGGGTTTTATTTCCCAGTGTTTTCAATTTCTATATTATTAGTAAGTCCTAAGGTTTTCTTCAAAGTCTGCTATGAAGTCATAATCTTTTTTCCCCAGTATGTCCAATAAAATAAGTGCTCTGCATGGAGTTCTTGCAGCATGATAGTGCTTTTTGCCATTATGTTACTTTTGTCAGCTCAGGCACTTGGAGATCCATGGATTTTGGTGGAGTTTATGTAGAAACAGGACTCTACATCTGTGACTCTTAACTGTTGACTTAAATACCTCTCAGCCAGCTTCATGCTTTGTTAATGTGGGCAGTAAAAATAACCTCATATCTTGTGTGATTCTGATCTTACTATTAACACTGTTTCAAAGAAAATATTTTATGTTCTGCAGCAGTCTGCTAGAATTTGTTATAATCTTGCCAGTTTCCTTATTTTCACTAGGCACGGAGCAGCTTCTGTTCTTTTATCTTTGATGGTCTGCGCACAGGAGCTAGTTTCACAGCCCGCTGGGAAATGTATCAGTAATGTTGTTTTTCCACCAGTTTAGTGTGACTGTATCACTAGTTCTGTGTGTGCTTTCTGTTAAAATTAGGTATTACAGAAGTGGCCTTTAAAAGAAATCTGAGTACGTTGAACAGTGGGTGTGGTTAAGCAGTGGATGTTGTTTACCTTGACTTAGTTATTGCCTCTGATACCTTCTGCCATAACACCCTCATAGACAAGCTGATGAAGTATGTATTAGGTAAACATCAGTGAGGTGAACTGAAAAGTGACTGAACTGCTGGACCCCGGGGGTTGTGATCAGTGACACAACTTCCAGCTGGAGAAAGTCAGTGGTAGTGTACCCCAATACTGGGGCTGACATCTTCATTAATGACCTGGGCAGTGGGTTGCAGTGCACCCTCAGCAGGTTCGCACATGATAAAAACCAGGGAGAAGTGGCTGATAGGCCAGATGGCTGTGCCCTCATGCAGATGGACCATGACAGACTGGAGAACTGGGCAGAGAGAAATGCAGTGTTCTGCATCTGGGGTGGAATAAAATAAACTTAAGGTCCTAGTAGATAACAAGATGACCATATGCCAGCAATGTACCCTTGTGGCAAGAAAAGGCCAAGAGCATTCTGAACTGAAAAGAAAAGTGTTGCCATCAGGAGCTCGTCTCTGCTCAGCCCTGGTGCAGCTCCCTCTGAGCTAATATGTCCAGTTCTGGTCTCTGCAGTGCAAAAGAGATGGAGCTACTAGAGCAAGTCCAGTGCAAGTCCAGAAATATGATTAAGGTAGTGGAGCATCTTTTGTTTAAGGAAAGGCTTAGACAGCTGTGATTCTTCAGCCCAGGCAAGTGAAGGGCTCTGGGGAGGTTGTCAGCAGTGTTTATCAATACCTGATGGGAGGGAGTGAAGACAAGGAAGGCAGATCCTTCTCAGTAGTGCCCAGAGACAGGGTACGAGACAATAGGCACAAATTTGAAAAGCATGGAGTTTTGCCTGAACACAAGAAAACAATTTTTATCATGAGGGTGGTGAAACACTGAAACATTACCTGGAGAAGTTGTAGAGTCTTCTTCCTTAGAGATACTCAAATATCAACTGGACACAGTCTTCATAGAATCATAGAATAGTTTGGGTTGTGATGTGTGGGCAGGGACACTGCACACTAAACTGTGTCACCCAAGGCTATGTCCAGCCTGTCCTTGAACGTCGCTAGGGATGGAGCATTCAAAACTTCTCTGGGCAACCCATACCAGTGCCTCACCACCCTGATAGTAAAGAACATCCTTCTTATATCCAATCTAAACTTCCCTGTTCAGGTTTTAACCCATTGCCCCTTGTCCTGTCACTACAGTCACTAATGAAGTGTCCCTCTCCAGCATCCTTATAGGCCCCCTTCAGATACTGGAAGGCTGCTATGAGGTCTCTACGCAGCCTTCTCTTCTCCAGGCTGAACAGCCCCAACTTTCTCATCCTGTCTTCATACAGGAGGCGCTCCAGTCCCCTGATCATCCCCGTGGCCCTCCTCTGGACTTGTTCCAACAGTTTCATGTCCTTTTTATGGTGAGGACATCAGAACTGCACACAATACTCCCAAGCGAGGTCTCATGAGAGCAGAGTAGAGGGGCAGGATCACCTCCCTCCACCTGCTGGTCACGCTCCTTTTGATGCAGACCAGGTTGGCTTTCTGGGCTGCAAGCGCACACTGCTGGCTCATCAGCCTGTTCTAGCTCACCCTACTTGAGCAGATGAGGTTGGAGAAGATGATCTCAAGAGGCATTTTCCAACTTAAACAAGCCTCTGATTTACGATTTAAATGCCCATGTTAAACTACTAACTAGTAGTTACTAGAATGTAGAGGCCTTAGATCTTTTTCTTTCTCTTGGAAGGATGATGCTGTTGTACAGTAGTATTTTGAGATGTATTTAAGACTTGAATAGCTCTGGATGATTGTTCACATTTAGAAAGTATTTTTAAAGTTTAAAATAAACTCAACCACCGAACCCAGCCTGTTTTTTTTTTAAAATGGCATGGATATTTGGATGGGTTGCTGTGCATTGACTGAATTGTGTACTAACAATATAGTTGTTAAGCTTTGCTTTGACTCATATGCACGTGTTTAACTTCAAGTGCATGGCTCAGTACTGTGAGTTACAGTTTAAGTGTTGGCATATTTGAGGAGTTGAAGATTTCCTTGTCATTAGGCTAATGTGTTGCTCTTGTAAAATGAGATGAGCAGTTTTGTGGTGTTAGAGCAAAATTCCATTAGTTTGATATATCCAGTATCAGGGTTGTACTGGTTATAAAAACGCTGAAGAATGAGTGCAGAGATCCCACATCAGTAATGAGAGTCTTGAGGTTTTTCCAATATACTTACAAAGCAATAAGCTAAGCTCCTGCAGATTTATATATGGTGTATCAGTTAATAATCGTTATATTGAGTGCCAGAGCCTTTATGTATTTTCTGAAGCTCTAAAACATGAGAAGTTAATAGTGTAGCTCCTGTTCCAGAGGGAGCATAGAAGCGCCTCTGAGTAGAAGATACTTGCCTTCTATAAGGCTTGTGAGCATAATTTCAGAAGTCTGCTATTCATGTCTGTCCTGGGTTCAGCAGTAGCAGTTATTTTTTCTCCTTAGTAGCTGGTGCAGCGCTGTGTTTCTGACTTTCAGCCTGGGAACAGCGCTGATAACACCGATGTTTTCAGTTGCTGCTCAGTAATGTTTACTCTGACCAAGGACTTTCTGAGCCTCATGCTCTGCCAGGGAGGAGGGGAAGTCAGGAGGAAGCAGAGGCAGGACACCTGACCCAAACTGACCAAAGAGGTATTCCATACCACTGCAATCATGGCCACTATATAAACGTGGGTGGGAGTTACCCAAAAGGGTGAGATCACTGCTGGGTCGGGCTGGGTGTCAGTCAGCAGGTGGTGAGTGGTTGTATTCTCTTCCCTTGTTACTTCCCTTATTATTATTATCGGCAGTAGCAGCAGCGGTTTGTGTTATACCTTAGTTACTGGGCTGTTTTTATCTCAATCCGTGGGAGTAGCATTCTTTCGATTCTCCTCCCATCCCTCCCGGAGCCGGGGGGGAAGTGAGAGAGTGGCTGTGTGGTTCTGAGTTACCGGCTGGGCTTAAGCCACGGCAATGCCAGAAAGCAACAAATGAAAACTTGATTATCAGCACGTTTAAATGTTGTGAAACTACATTTTGTACTTTCTTCATGCACTTGGAATTAGGGAGAATGCCCAGGTTTTTCTGTCGCAAATTGCTGAATTCTTTGTTCATCACATCTATCATTATAGAAAGTATAAGGGAAAAGAAGCAGAGGTGAGATTTCTGCCTGACCCACATCTTCCTTATGGCTGGTAGAGTCTTGCAGATTTTTTCCCATATATTTTGATTTCTTTTCCTGAAGATGGGAAAGACTAAATTAAATGAGGAGAAGTAGTTACAAAAATTCCCTTAGCAACTTAGCTTTACCAAAGCAGTAAAGAATCAAATTGGGATATACTTTTATTGCATCTTTGATATTTTTTGTCACTTGTCATTCATTACTCACTACTTCTAAGAGTCACTGCTTCAGATGTGGATATATGCAGCCTTCTTGGAGAGCTTGGAGCACTATGCAAAAGTTTTCAGGTCCTATATATCGTAGTAGGAAGTTATTCTAATTAATCAGTCCACAGTGACGTTTGAAAGTAATGTCAGAGCAGTGGGTGTTAAATGAGATTGCTTATAATTAGTTTGTTAGTTATAATTAGTTCAGTACTTCTTTCTTTACCCCATTTGCCCTTCCAGTTGCTGTTCCACAATTAAAACAACCTAAACTATGCTCAGAAGAGTTTCACACTTCTTTTCCTGGTCATTTTGACCATGTCTCTGGAAGAACTGGCCTTTATTTTTGTCATAATACAAAAAAATGGAGAAGAGTTCTGATCTCTTTAAAGCCTTTGCACCTGATTCAATGGCAAGCAGGGTTTATGTTTCATTAATGAGTCAGAAATAAATGGTATTTTTCTCCATCATTTCAGTTAGAGAAGGTGACACCTTCCATTGTGTGATGGCAATGTCAGCAGTATCTGGAATTGGACTGTAAGCCACTGGAAGGTTCTCAATCTTTGCTTTCATCTACTAGTATAAAAAATTTGCGCTTCAAAATCCTCAGTTTAATGGGAAAAGAAGATGGTAGGAAAACAGGGAGTGGGAAGCCTGGAACGTTAGGGCCCTTAAATGAGATCCCAGGTAGACATAATTGGTTTCATTTTTATAGGTCTGTGCTTTAATCCTTAACTCCTTTTGCAATTCTATCAGTGTATTACTTTCATAAAGGAATCCAGAGTATCTAAATAGTCTGTGCTTGATGATGGGACAGTGGGTGAAGCTGATACAATTTTGTCACAAGCGTTACTGTATTTGGAGAGGTATAAATTTGAAACATATTCAAGTAGGTTAAATACTGAATTGAGGCTGAGCCAGCTACTGTTTCCAGAACATCTAAGCATCTTTGTTAGCTTTCTTTAATGACCATAATAATTTTTACAATGAATTAATTTTTATGCTTAAATTAGAGTGAAAAAGTAAAAACTGTTTTATGTCCCCTCCTCCCCTTCCTCTTTGTTTTCTTACAATTGTCACTCCATAGTACCTGGTTATGGATTACTATGTTGGAGGAGACCTGCTTACGTTGCTCAGCAAGTTTGAGGACAGACTACCTGAAGACATGGCTCGTTTTTATTTGGCTGAAATGGTGATAGCTATTGATTCCGTTCATCAGTTGCATTACGTGCATAGGTAAGTAATTTGAGCCCAAAATTGCTATTGGAGTTATGGGATGTTACTTGATGGAGTAAATGTTAAAGAGTTTAAGCTAATAGCAAGTATTTGCTGTAATAATAAGCACAATAGAACTGACCTGCCTGCATCTTGTGGTTACTGAGAACTGTTGCTAACCTTGTATCAAGTGGTCAAAGACATGAATGAGTGTCCAAATACATCTGATGAATCTTGCACATGGGTGTGCTTCAGATTTAATGATCCATAATTTATAAAAGTAAAACTGGAAACCTTTCTGTGAAACATGATTGACATTGAACAGGTTTTTTGAAAGATCAGATTCTGTTTCTTGATTTGTTTAGTCTATATGGAAGTTGAAAACAGACTCATATGTGGTCTGCTTTGGGGTTTTTTTTCACCGTTTTCTTTTGGATTTGATGAAGTCATCTTTAAAATGGAGTGAGGGTGTTTTACTAAGTAAATGCAAGTACTTAAATTGTGGTACTTTATACCTTAGTATCTAAGAAAATACATATATATATTCTGTTCGGAGGAAAATATTAAGTCTAGCTTTTTTTGGAGGCCATGATTGTTATTTCCACAAATCTAGTGTCCCCTTTTCTTCATTGTATCATTCTCTGCTGAATTCCCTGGTAGTCTTGTGTGCAGAGGAAGAAATTACCTTACGAGAGTCAGAATTTTCAGGTGCACTCAATAGATGTACTTTGCTCTGACAGAAATCAGGCGGAAAGCTCCCAGCTGTTTAAGCTGAATCATGATGTTGGTATCATGAACTTGTTTGATATGTCCATTTATTGCCCTTCATTATTAGCATCTAGAGTGGCCATTCCTTCTTTTACTGTGCCCACTTGGCTGCTTCCCTCCCGAAAAAGGTGTTGGATTTTTTTGATCCAAAAGGTGTGCTGTGATTTGTTTTGGTTTGGTACTGGGTAGTGGTTTGTTTCCTTTGATTCTGTGTTTTTTCATTAAAGAGCTGTTGCTATGAGTGCTTTAAGTGGGGTGGTGCTAAGCTGCAAATTGCTCTTCCGGAATATTTTGAAGTGTTGTTGACGAACTGTGTCTACCTGCCCCAAAAAAGCTCTTTGTGATAATGCCTTGTGGAAAAACCCAAGCAGAGTGTTGCTTGAATCTTCAAGATTTCAACTGTATAATTTCTCAGAAACTCCTTGTTTGCTTAGGACCTGATGTGAAAGGCTTTTGTACTCAGTTCAGCTGGGATCTGACTTTCAAAATGGACTTGTGTTGAGGTGATGTCTCCGGTTACTAGGTGGAGAGCACTTCAGGTACTACCTAAACTGCTGTATTTTACCCAGTAAGTCTGCATATAGGGCAGTGTCTCTTCCCAGAAGAACAGATGCCCACCTATTCCTCCAAACAGATCAAAACCTGTGTAATCCAGCACTGCTAGCATGTGACACACAACAGATGTCATGTCGGCATCCTCAAACAGTTAATGTCCCCCAGAGGAGATAGGTGTTGGTGCAAAATTTTGGGTGAAAATGAAATAACATTGCAATTCAAAATATTGTACTTATTATTATGCTTCCATGTTCCTGTGAATGTTAGAGAGCCCCTATGCGTTCCCAGGTCCTCTGTTGATAGATTTGTGGCTTTACCAGTGAGGTTCCCATGTTGACAAATGCCGCTTTGGTATTTTATCATCAACAGGGATCTAATACAATGCCTGTTTATAAAGGGGTGTTTTGCAAAGATTAAAACTGAAAAGAGTGTATGTTAGATGGTCAGCCTTTGACATGAGACCTGTTCCACTGTTACTTTTATTAGGATGCTTGCAACTGGTACAGCAAAAGAACGGGAAAGAAAAACATCATCTAGATGCCACTAATGCACTTTTCCTGTATGTTTAATGATGGTGGCCACATCCTTTCTGGGAGTGTGTAGTACACAGTGGAGAACATTGGAGGAGGAAAATAATACTAAGAGGTGGATAATATAACAGCTGTAGTAGGGATATTTCAGACGAGTAGCCAGTACGTGTCAGGATTTGTTCAGAGTTCTAGGTAGTGAACTTAGAAACATGCTTTAGGCATGTGGTGTGGTGCTCAAGGGGCTTTTTTCATACAAGGAGGTAGCAGATTTTTTGGTTTGGTTTCTTTTTAGTGCCCCAGTTCTTTCAGGGCAGACTTTCACATTAACCATACAAAGTGTTGTACTTTGTCAATAATTTGCTTTTTCTCAGGATGGTTTTGTACCTTCTAAAATTGGTATTTCTATTTGGAGTGTGTCATTCCTCTTGCTCTCTTCTGTTACTGACTACTTTTTTTGTTGTCACTTAGTTTTGGTTGGGACTGATACTGATCGCAGTGGTAATTCATGTGCAGACCACTGCCATGTCAAATGCAAGTCACTTTAGGAAAGAAGTACCTTGGCCAAGGCTGTGAAGCATCAAACACAAGCAACTTCAGCATGTGTTAAATGAAATTGCTATGACTATATTTCAGGTTTAGGAGTTCCAAATTTGAATGTCATTTCTGCACTAGCATTGTGGGGTTACAGAATGAATTTATAGTGGGAAGTAGAATTGTGCAGAGAAATTCATGATGTTTTCAAAGCTGTATCCTGAACTTTGTGAATTGAAGCAGGTGAAAAGTTGCTAGCTGAAAATAACATCAGGACTACTGGGTTTAGGATTAATTCTTACCCTGGTTTTAATCTACTTATATAGTTGAAATAAATGCAATGTAGTATTTTGAGATAACATCAGTCAGAACATAAAACTTTAACTCTTCATTTCTTATAAATTAATTTCTGTGAACATGATGTGATGTTTTATCTACTAATTAAATTATGGCTCAGAATGTTTATAAAACAGCATTTTCTTTAATGTGTATTTTAGCTTTTGCTGTTGCTACAAATGCATCAGCACTGGCATTACCAAATGACATTGGCACCTCCAAGACTGGCTTTAGAAAGAGAACTTCATCTAAGTTAAGCAGATGTGTGGGAGCTCACAATGAGGAAGAAAATACAGCTGTACGTCTCATAAATGCATGACTTCCTTGGGAGTCCTATAAAGCTTCACTTATTCTTCCAGCTTAAGTCTGTACTGATGAAGTGCTCCTTGCTTGTAGGCCAAGGTTAAATATTGTCTTGTGCCAGTTTTTTGCAAACTGTAGTATCATACAGGGTAAGGCTTTACATGTATTAGGAACTAACATCGATCTGTGTTCTGGTTTTATAGATTTGTAGCAACTTGGTTTTGGTTTGGATTTGTTTTTTTCTCCTGACAAAAGCCTATACGTGCATTAGCACTAATTTCTATTTCAAGGTTGTATTGTTACTTAATTCCTTGTGGCATATGTTAAAAGCTTATATTTGTGTGCATTATCAAATATCCTGGTGTGGGGTGGAGGAGATCTCTTACAGGCTTAAGCTGGGTACCTGCACTTTATTATGTGTGTTGTCATGCCTCAAACAGGTAAAATTTGTTTTTCCGACGTGGAGATTAACTCCTTAATTGTTTTATTGGTGAGCCAGGTTTTTTCTCCATTTTATGTGAGGGGGAAATTGAGGTTTGAAATGGTTGTTTTTGTCTAAATCCTTGTAAGTAAAAAAAGACCTCAGCAGGTCTGGTTGCCATTGAAAGAAATGTCTCCTGAGACTGCAGAAGAAATGCCCCCTTCACCCCGGCTTGTACTGGGCATGGACACAGTGAGTGTGCCAGGAGTGGCTTTGCACATTGTGTCTATGCTGCTGCCTTCTGTGCGGGCTTCTGAGGCAGCCTGTACATTCGTAAGGGTGCAGCTAAGTCTGTCTCTGCCCTAAATTTAATTTGGGACATTCCAGTTTCTTGAATAGTGCAGAATTCTAAGTGTTAATGTGCTTAAGTCATTTTCATCTTGACTTTCTTTCCTCTATCTGTTCTGAGCAGGGCTGCACAGTGCTTCAGTGCAGAGTGAATTTGCAGTGTTCAGCATTTAGGCTGATGATCCTCCAGGCCACTGCAAAAATATTCATTTAAAATAGGTTTCGTATATTGGCACACACCCACGTTAAACATAAACCGAAAAATTCTATTGAATGGTAAAATAATCCTCACTTGCCTTCTTACTAAGAAAATATTTTGGAAGGATTATGAAACACCTATGTTAATTATTATTTTTGTTGGTTAAGTTTATGGGAGGATACTTATGGCTACGAGGCAAGCTCTCAAGTTACCTACATTTCAGATGTTGTCTTTTGCATGTGAAAAGATAGGCATGCAAAGCAGAAACACACCTACTGACATCAGGTATGCAAGATGACTGTTGGCTTGAATGCTGTGCTTCTGGGTTTCTAGTTGCGCTGTCTTCTAGGCTGAAGGGTGTTAGCATTCTGCACCACCAGATGTATTTTTCCTTTCCCTTTTCTCTTTCCACTTCCTTCATTGACTTCTGAAATTGAAGTTGGGCTTCACTAGAACATTTGAGCTTTTAGAATGTAGAGCAGCAGAATTCTCTGTGGAAGTGACATCCTTTCTGAGAAATATTGAACATAAGGGAATAAATCTGTTAGAGGGATAAAAGACTTGTCTGTTCCCTATCAAGCCAACCTCTTTGCTTGTAACGAGAAGGTACCATTTGTCCTCAGTAAAAATCATCATAGGGACAGCCCTGAAATATTTACTGCAGTTAGCAGGCAGCTGAAATCCAGGATTCTTTGTAGGATGTGTTTCAGCTATAAGTTTCAGTGCCAGCATATCCATTTTTGACTTGCTGAATAAGTGGTTTTCTGTCTTCTGGGTGTATCCCATCTTCCCTGATCATTAATTTGCTTAAGTGGAAAATTTGGGGGTGGAAGGCCCATCTAGGGAGTTAGCTGCGTTGCCCGGTATGTCTGAGTTGAGTTGGCACAGGGATGAGCCAAGTGCTCTGGCGTTTGGTAAAGTGAACCATAATTGTGGGTTTGAAAGAAAGCAACAACATACTTTAAATGTTTACCAAACTTTGCAACAGACATAATGTCGAACACACATATGAGGATGTCCTCACAAAGTGCTGAGAATGAAGGAAACGGCTAGAAAAATCAGGAAAAATAACATCAGATTATTTTGATAGTCTGCTGAAAATGTATTGCTTTGACATGTTGCATGGTTTAGTTTTACATGGAAAACTATGGGACAGAAAGTTATTTTAGTGAGTATTTGGTAAGTGAGTGCTTCCTTACAAGGTATTCCTTTACAGAGGTAAGAGAGCTCTGTGAGCTCAGGCTCTGTTTTCTCTCCATTTTTCCAATGAGTTGGGGCTGGAACAAAGGTCATCTTTCCAGAACCTGGGCTTTCATTTTGCCCTGTGAAGCCTTTATGTCATAAATGCTGGCAGCTGCTCCCATAGTACCCCCTCAGGGCTGCCTCTGACCTGCAGTGAGGTTTCTATGAGGTTAATGCTATTTGATTACAATTTGTTGTAGGATTTCCAAAGGAGCCTGCAATGACCTAGAAGTATTTGAAAGACCCATGTGTGCTTGGAATGGCAAGAGCTAGTGGATCACAGTGGCTGGGCTATCATGTAGGCAGATGGTTTCTTTTTCTAGGCAGCATTGTGTCTAGTGGGTTGTTAATTTAAGTGGAAGCTGTGCAATGTGTGACTGAGCTAGCATAGACCTATACTCTGTGTTATTCAAGCAGAAGGAATTCAGAAGCCCTAACTCCAGTGCCTTAAACCATAGTAGCCTTGAGTAGTCCTTTCAGCAGAGGTGCTTTTACAAATGTATCCTTTGGCCTTTTTTCTCCCATTGTTCCTCCCTCCCAGAGCCCCAAGCGCCAAATATCCTTTCTGGCCTGCTGAAGCAAAGGTTGGTGGTGCTATGCAGTGAGCTGAATGAGGACAACAGTATTATATTAGAAGTAACTTTACATTTTAACTAACCTGGGTGGATTTCCCAGTCTGATTGAGAATAGTTTGGGCTGGAAGGGACCTCAAAGATGATCCAGTTCAACTCTCCTACCACTGGTAGGGAGCACCTTCAACTAGACCAGATTGCTCAGTTCCCTCCAACCTTGCCTTGAACATTGCCAGGGATGGGGCAGTCACAGCTTTCCTGGGCAACCTGTGCCAATGCCTCACCACCCTCATAATAAAGAGCTTCTTCCTAATTTCTTATCTAAATCTACCCTCTTTTAGCTTAAAACCATTCCCCCTTGTCCTGTTCTCTGTTTGCCCTCTTCAGATTTTGTGCAGGCCCTCTGTTGGAGGAAATAGATACAACGTGGTCTTTCTACCATGTTCATCACATTCTGCCTGTTTTTTCCCTACATCCATTGAGTGATGCCTGAGATATCTGATTATTTATTTAACTCTCTTATTTTAAAGAAAAAGGGATACCAGAGGCAGATGGGGTTATAGATGGGTAACTTAAATGCAGTTAGCCACAATACCCTCAGAAATAAACCTTTCCCCTTTCCTGTCTGATACCTAAGGAAGGAAATTCTTGATTCTTGTCAGTTGAAGAAGGCCAGCAAGACAAGGAGTGCACCCCTCTGTTCTTTTCTGGTGAGTCCCCAGCCGTCCATTAGCTGGGACATTAACATAGTTATTGGAAGACTCCTAGGAAAGGAGGAATGTGTAGATGGAGAGCTTTTTTATGCATATGATTGTTTTTTATGTTATGATGGGTATATCTTCTGTGTGCAGTTGTTTGAAAAGCAGATGGATATGAGCGCTCTGTCAGACGGTATGTAATCTTCTTTAAGTAAGAACTGCATATGGCTGTAATGAAACAGAAGCATGTAAACCCTCCTAAAAGTGAAAATGAGAGAGGCAGACAAGAAACAAAGTTTGATTGGAAAGGGTCCTTTATAGGCTTGTGCCTTAATGGGAAAATTTCTAATGCCAAAAGGCTTATAGAAAAGCCCTTGCTCTTGCCTTCCAAGTAATAATGTTTATAGCAAGGCTCAGTGGATGCTAAATGCGATGGAACTTTCCAAGAGACACTCTAGCATAAAGATCGTTTGACTTCAGTGATGTTCGCAGGAAAAATGAAGTTGATGTCAGAACTGCCATAGCTCAGATGTGAGATTGTTTAAGTGTCATATGAACTTGGAGAAGCTTTCAGGCTCTAGAAGTTTATTTTGAGGAGAAACCATTCCCATTTGCAAGCTGTTTTTATGTGAGTCAGGCTATAATTTTACACTCATTCTTTTCTGATTATTTCAGACCTGGAAGTATTTTCTCTAACCACTCTCTTTGATACCCAAAATCAACATGAGGAAAGTAGGACAAAAACATTTTCCTGTTTCTGAGATTTTAGTCCTGGAAACGGTGGTTCTGAGAGTGTAACTACCTCATTGTTTGGTGGATGAGCATAGAGTTGGTAATTAACACTTGCATTCTGTTTGTACTCCTTGAGAAATTCAGGATTGATGCAGGCAGAAATGAGGATGGCGATTGTGTGATGGAGTTGTCATTATTCTCAATTTTTTTGTTATATTAGGTAGAGGATGAACTGCCTCATGTTTAGTCGTCTGCAGGCTTTCCATTTCGTTATCTCTTTGGGAACGCAGTATTTATTTCATAACTACCTCCTTTCATAGTGTCTCAGATTTTTAGTTATTAATACCTTGTGTGTTTCTCACATTCCTCTGTAGAATGCCTTTATTTTATTAATGATTATGGACCTTTGCTGCTTTCTTTTTATTGGAAATACAATTGGTTTTATGTTGTTAGATGAGATCAGCAGTACAGGACAAATTTGTTATGATCTTCTGCATTTGAGTCTCATGTAGATCTGTCATTGTATAAATAAGCAATAATAAGTTGGCTTTATTATTTTATATTCCTGTGGTGTTTGTAGAAAACTGTAACACTGAGATGCTTGAATACATTATAAGTGTTTTAAACCTTTGCCTTTTACCTAGTTCCTTGCTAGAGCATTCTTCCCAGTGAGTATTTGATGGATTTGGAGTGAGAATGTCTTTGCTATCTGAACTTCCAAATCTGACAAATAGAAATTTGGTGTTTGAATCTCTGAATTAAATTGCTGTTGCCCCAACCACTAAAAGTTCCTTTTACTGCATGGTAAATAAGATACGCTTGAGAGATATCTTAGTTGTAATAAGATATCAGTGCAAGAATTTGATCCTGGAAAGGACAGTTAAGGAAGTATCACTCCAAATAACCTTGTCTCCATTGAAGCTGTTATGGGGTAAACATTTCTCTGTTACACTTTCGGAAGAGCTGTTTGTATTGTTAGAAGAGCCTACCTCATGTTCCTTTTTAATATCAGCAAACTATTACTAGGTTTTAACTTCTTACATGAGAAAAAAATGGGTCACTTAACATCCTGTAAATTTTAATACTGCTTACAAAGCAGATGCTTGCGTAAGGTCATGCTTGGTTCAGTTATGGAAGGCTTTGTGGTTGGGGTCAGGGAAGAAAGACCTTGTGAAGCTTTATCTGGAAAGTTGTACTAAAATCTTATTGACTCAGGTGCTGTGATGTTTATGCTGTTCAGTTCTTCTTTATTAGCTATTGGGGGGCAGCCTTTAGCTACTCCTTGTGCAGCAGGAAGCAGTAATACTGTTGCCACTGTAACTCAGTCATTTTTAATCAGATACAGGGTGCGAAGTCCAGGAAAAGGGCATTAGAAAGGTACAAAAGAGAAAATTCTGGCCAGGAGAGAATAAAAACGGGAGGAAGGGCTAAAATCTGTTCTGGTATAATGGTAGTAAGGTTCTGTCTTCCTTGTATAGGAAATTGAACTTTTAGCGCAGAAAGGAATTTACTTTTTATACAAGTTCAGCTCTTTCAGGGTTCTGATTAAGTTTTATGTGCTGAAAATTCAAGCCTTAAGTTCCTATCTGAGCTTTAAAATATGTATTTAATTGTTTGGTCTAGAAGGGACCTTAAAGATGATGTAGTTCCAACCCTCTGCCACAGGCAGGGACACCATGTGCTTTCTGTTAACAGGAGTGTGCTACATGTGCAGCTTGGGTACAGAGACTTCTATCTGTCCCTTATTCGTAGCAAGTGTAGTTGCAGTGTGTTTGAGCAAAGGCACTCTATATGTTTTCTTACTCTTTTTAAAGTTCTGAGATGTTTGTCTGCCAAGCTACTGCAAGTACTGCTGCTACTGTTGGGCATTTAGACCAAATGCATTTTTTCCTTTATAGCCTCTGGCTACAGTTCCTCAATCTGCTGTTGCCTGGAGTTTCAGGCAGATGTCACAGTGCTTATTGTATCTGGATCCTGCTTGACAATATGGTTTGTTTGTTTTGTAACAACAATGAAAGCAAAAGCTACCTATCAAGCTATTCATGTCTCGTGTCTGTTACTGCGTGGTATAGTAGAGCAACTGTAGACATACACTTCAAACTTGGTCCAACTTATTCCCATGTGTTTCCTTGATTTTGGTTGGAATCAAAATTTGATCACAGATTGAACCTACCCAAACACATTCTGAATGGTTTATGTGACGAGATGATACATTTTTATTTTGTATTTCTGTTTTATAAGAATTAGTGCATTGTTTTAATATTTTCCTTCAAATTCTTATTTTGTTCCTGTGATTTAAATATCTACTAAATCGAGCTATTGCTTTATATGAAGAGTTGCTTAAAAAACCTCTAGAATACTCCTGTGTAGAAGTATGAAAGTACAGTTTTGATCTCGAGTGCAGTGATCTAGAAAGAGCATACTCTCAACAATCTTCCTCAGGTGCCAAAGATAGCACAGACTAATGCTAATTTTACATACAAATACTTTGGTATGCTGTATTTATACAAGGACACTTCATTTTTAATATACTTGTATATGCTGCAGTGTTTTTTGCTTAGCAAAAGATAACTTGTTACCAGAACTACTTCCATACTGACTAGTCTGATACACCAAAATCTTTCTGAAGTCTGCAGCTGCATGCTAAGTGGGTGAAGAGCTGTTGTAGTGATTGGGAAGAGGTAACTTTATTACAGGGTGCCATACAGCCTACACAGTGATAAGCAGAATCTGCAGGAGCTTTACAAAAAACAGAGAAGCAAGAGCACAAAGTTGTGTCTGATAGTGATTCTTAACAAGTAAGTGGATATGGTGAGCTGGGCATCCCCTTGAGGTGGATGGGAGTTTCACTCCCTGTGTCTGGGGTCAGAAGATAGCTGATCATAGCCTCCTTATTGTATGAAGAAAGTGGCATACAGGTGTATTGAAAAATAAACACTCTGTAATTTCATTTGGTGGATATGTTTTCGTTTTTATAGCAGAGAAGTAGAGCCATGGAGTTTCAGTCCTGGTTAATTTTGTCTCTGACTTTATGGGTGTAGACACAGCCAAGCTATAGCTGAGAGTAAGTGGAACTTTTAGATATGAGTGGCTCTGGAAAGGCTGATATGCTTGGGACTGCAATAAATAAGGCAAGATAAAAAATCCACATATGTTCTATTTCAGAGATTGGTTTTGATCATGGGAAAGTGTTGCAGAACAGAAGAATTGGAAGGGTAGTATTTCCTTATTTACGTTTCAGTCTCGCTCTGAAGAGTTTAGTAGTGATGAAGAAGAACTAGATTTCTGTGCCATAATGACTATTTGGTTTTGGTTTATTTTGTACTATAGGAACTACAGTTACGTTTTGGCAGATGTTGGCTGCTTGAAGCTTCTTATGTACAAATTATAATTGTAGGGATGTCTTTTGCAGATAATGGTTTCTGTAGTTGTGTTGTATGCCAGGCTTGGTTATGGCTATTCCGAAAGCCGTCCTTCACTCTTAACGGTTGTCAGACAACTTTAAGCTTTCAGAAACTTTAATGACGAGGACTATAAATAGTAGTCCAGGTTACATTTTAGGCAGAACTTGTGTTTTAGCTGCAGTTTCTCTCTGCTAGAATATTTCTACCAATAAAACCAAGAGCCATGCTTCTGTCATACTGAAAGGGTACAGGTATAATAAAAGTATTTGGTGTACCCAGTTCCTTCTCTGTCATTTAAAGTTGATAAGCTCTTAGTGTATAGGTGAAATGTCTGCTGTTACACTCAGTAGGCAAATATTTACAGTTAAATTTAATCCAGCTTCTGTTGTTACAGTCTTCAGTTTAGCGGTTTCTGTAGGTCTGATATTCCAGTGTTCCCTGCTGTTCCTGCTGCTTTCCAGCTTCCTGGTATCTACAGATTTTATTAACATGCATTTATTTTTGTGCCAGGATTAAAAATTGAAACGTTAAATCAGTTTCAAAACTGAGCCTGGAGGATTACCACTAATCATCTTCCTGTGGTTTTTATTTCCTCTTTCAGCACTACCCATTGTCATCTGTTAGTCAGTTCCTTACCAACACCTTTACTAGTGGTGACATTTGTTCTGTCAGTGGCACTCTTCATGTGGAAAAAAGACCCCAAAAACATTTTCATGTGGGAATTTGTCTCAATTCCTAATGCTGTGGCAAAAATTAGCTGATCCTCATAAATTGTGTGTGAGCAGGAATTCAGATTTTGCTCCCAGAGTGACTGCTTTAGAGGGCAAGATGCTCAGGAGAGCTGGGAATGATACATTCAGAGGCCACCTGGACATGTTCCTGTGTAACCTGCTCAGGGTACCCCTGCCTTGGCAGGGGGTTGAGCTGGATGATCTCCAGAGGTCCCTTCCAACCCTAATGATTCTGTGAAAAGATGCAGCATTTCTGTGCTGTGGTAGCTGACTTGGAACTAGATCTTTGTATCCCTTCTCACAGATAATTCTGGTTAAGGAAAACAAATAAATGATGATGTCTAACCTTAACTTGCCAAAGGTAAATTGCAGAATACGTCATCAGCAATTTGCCAGCTTCATTAGAAACATGAACGTGCAAGGAAGCTGCCCAGTTTCCCTGGGGAGATAGGAGTGCTATTAGCCCATCATGCTTGTTCTGTCATTTTCCTGCTTTTCCTATGAATATGCCAACACCCCAAAATTTCTGTCCCATAGTTTCAGAATGAGTTAGTAACTTCTCTACTCTGCCCGTATCTCCATGAGTTCAAACGAGCTTGCTGATTTTCGTGCTTATCTTTTGAATGTGTTGCCATAATTCTTCTGTGTTGCTGCCTGACAAAACTGTCTGAATGTATTTCTTCCTCCCAGTTTCCATGAACTGAATGTACATATCATTTATTGTCTTGATGAAACTGACATGAAACCTCCAACATGCTAAACATTTTGCACGTTAAAACCCTAGATTTTCCACTTTAGCTTTGGGTGTATGTCTTCTGTTGCAGGTACTGATTTCTGTGGCTTAAGTGTTAAGTGATGTGTAACATTTTGGCAGGGCTTGTGCAATTCAGATCAATAACATTTCACAAACATGTTTTGTCTCTGTTACCACTACCCAATTCCCTAGTCCAGATAAGCGCAGTTTAACGTGCGTAGAATATTATTAGCAGCATAAAAATTCTTCTAATACCTCTGTTTTATGCAGAGAGGGATGAAATAATAGAAATGTTCTGAAAAACCAGGAAATTCCTGTTGCCACCTGAAAACAGAGTATTTTGAACTGGGATGAAGAAGTTTCTGGTATTCTGTTAGAAATTTTGACAGTCCTGATGGAGTTCTTGGGTTCTGTTATGACTGAAATTCTCTCTAACTTGGTCTGCTTGAACAAAGTGAAGCAATTACTGAAGGCCAAATGTACATGTAAGGTAAAAACGCAGCTTGTGTGTGAAATATATGCGTGCTTGTGTGGGTTTCGTAACTGCAGGCTTCTGCATCATTGTATTTTATGGTCATGAGAATTCTTGGCTGAAACCATCTGATGGTGTGATACGAGTTTGTACAACGTTCAAGTAGCGTCTGTAACAGTCTTACAAAGATTTGTAATTACATTTACGTAATATATTAAGCAGAAAACCTCTGAATACCTTGCCTGCTGTGTGCTGCTTCACTGGAGGTCAGAGCTGCTCCCTTCAGTCAGTTTTCTTAGGGAGCTTGGAAGGTGACCATAGGCAGATAACAGGAAACTAGAAAAGTGGGTCTAGTTAAGGAAAAGACAAGTTACAAAAAGCATGTCTTTAAACAGATGGCTGAATTAGTTGCCCAGTCTGGTCTTGCAGGCCAACTGATTCGCTTGGTGCCAGAACAGAGGGTTTTGTGTCAACACAATATTTGAGTTGAATTTAACCTCAGTAGATGCTAGTTTCAGGAGAGTGGCAGAGGCTTTTTTGTGACCTTCCAGTCTAATTTATCGTTTTGTACCATGTTTTCATATCGGTATGTTTTTCTGACATACAAATCTCGAAACTGATGTTGTGTTTGACTTGTTACATTACAGAAATGTCAGGCAGTGCTGTCCCACTGTTACATAGTTTGTACGTTCCTCAGCTCCAGAGCCATTAGAAGAAAGAAAATAATTTCTGTTGACATCTAAAGGCATGTCTTTATTAAATGAACTGAATTTTGAGTTGTCTATTTATCAGCTGGCCACGGTGCTGGGCTCTCTAAACTGTGCTTTGCCAAGAAGGGTTGGACCAGAGCTTCCTTGGGGTCTCTTCCAGCCCGGGATTCTATGATTCTGTGATTTACTTAGACCTCAAGTTGAGTACTAAAAATTCACTATTTAAACTGTCCAGGGTTTGCTGATGTTTCGAAGCAGAGCAGGCATTCTTTGAATCTGTGAATAAGAATAGTGTTAGGTGTGTAGGTGGCTCTGCTTCCTTATGAAGTGTTGTTTTCTCAGAATACTTTGGTAACGGTGTTAATAATGTCAAGAACTATAGAAAAACTTTTCTGTTTGTTAAACTGAACACCCCTCTGGAAGTTGTTTGGCTCCTGGTTGAAGCTGAGGCACAGGCACCTATTAGCAGTGATCTTCAGTTCTCCACTTTTGAGTAAAATTGAGTGAAACTTGTACTTCTTTGTAACTCTGACTTCTCCTGAAGCAGCTCAGATATAGCACATGCCCAGCAAAAGTTTTTGGTCAACTCTGCTTGTATATGACATTAACAAATCATTTATAGATGTCAGCTTGCTAGTTTAAGTTCCAAACTGCTGTTCCCTGCTCTGAAAAATTGGGTTTTCAGTCTGATTTCCTGAGAGAGGAGAGCAGTGCTTGAGCCTCAGCTACACAATAATGTTTGATGCAGAGATTAATCAAGTCACGTAAGTTTGAGTATCAACCCTGCAAAAGCAAGTGTCAAAACTAGCTAAAACTGCTGCTCATGAGAGTTCCCAAATGCACCTTCTGTAACATTGCATATAGCCGATACAGTCAGTCTCCCTGTTAGCCATTAGGTGAGAAGTAGACAACTAATTCGACTTAAACAGGCAAGCAACAATGAGATTAACAGTAGGTTAAGTGACTGAAAATAGCAACTTTGATCCTCCAAGTGACCAGCTATTTAACTGGAGGAGGATTCTAGATAGAAAACAAGCATTGGAGCAAGGGACACAGGAAGGGGAGTAAGACGTTGAGGGACTTCTGAGGGCTGGAGGTTTTGGTACTTTTGAATATTCCTAAATAACTGTTTGTTTGAAGATGGTATTCTCTGACTTTCTTTTAAAATGTGAATTCAACTCCAGCTTTCAGTCAGTAGCTGCAGTTCTTTGTTTGAATGTCTTTAGTACAGCACTTGTAATTTTAGCATGTGAAATCCATCATACCCTAATCTCCAATAAAAAAAATGGGCAGTGCTATGAAGTGCATAGTTTCCTACTATACGTTTTCTCATTGTAAATTCTCACAGTGAATTCTGTTGTATTCTGTCACTTGATCTAAAAATTACAGTACTTGAATTAGCTTCCATAGTTTTCATTGAGATGCAAGATGGTTCACTGGGGTGCTGCTTCAGGTGGCTTGTCTCTTACCTGAAACACAGTCTGACTCTTGCTGCCTTCCCCTTCAGCTGTGCGCACAGGGTGCTGCTTCTCAGCATTTTAAAGACTCAGAGTTCTTCTCTCTGACCAACTCCTCCTTTCTGCAGCGAATGACTTTTGTGTGAACATTGAATGTGAGAAGGCACAATAGAAAAAATAGTAGTAAAATGGGCTGTTGCTGAAATAATCAGCTGCCAGGCTAGGAGTTTGAGGCACATCCTCACATGGTCACATCCTTCTGTTCAGTGTTTTCTGCCCTTTCCATTCTGCTTCTGTATGTGTTTGTGCTGCACAGCAAAGAAGTGTCAAGGACCTGGTCTTTCTGAAGAGAAAAAAAATCTCCAGGCTGTATCCCATCTTGCTTGGAATCCCATGGTCAGATGACAGTTTGTAGCCTCAGTCTTTTACAAAAGCCCTACCCAAATCCTCTGTAGTCTGCAAAATAGGCAGGGTAGAAGGACACGTGAGTGCAAGGAGTTCAAATCCAAAGCCACCTTATATAGGCCAAAAATGTTCTCCTTTGAATGTAATTTTGGTGTCCAGAAGGAAAGCACCCACTGTCTCAAAATAGCAAAATAAGAGAACGGGGGTAAAAAGTCAAGAAGTAGTAAAACTGTTTTTCAGATGATATAGGAACTACTGTGGAGTCTTCTCCTGTAATCCCCTGACATAGTCAGAAAGAACCCTGTACATTTTCACACTGAAGTAGCTTTGCACAGCCGAAAATGTACTGCCAAATAGTGATGTCAAATGTGTCTTGCTTTACCTGTCAGGGTAGGACTTGTGACTCAGAAGACTCATTACCAGTTTCTCTCGCATTCAGGTTGAAGGATGGTTGTGCCAGGCAGAGCTGCTGCAGTGCGGTAGGTCTTTCAGCAGGCAAGTGCTGCCTTCTGACGCAGGATTCTGAACCTGAGCAACTGGGCACAATGTTCACTTTCACCCTTGAAAGGTTTTGGAGTACTGAGTGGTATAGTAAAATGTTCCTTCACTTGTGTTTTCCTCATGGTTTTAGAGCTGTTGATGCCCTCCTTCAGCTCCATCCACTAGTGGGTTCTCCCACTCTATGTGCTGTTTTCCCTGTGTGGAGGACTTGGTTGAGATCTTCATGAGACGGTTGTGATATGATTTTTCATGTGGCTATGGAATAGCACATGGGAAAGGGGACAGTCTGCTGCTCCTTTCTCTTCAGAGTAAAGCCTTCAAATGTATACTCCTGTAAGGCACACATTCGTTTTCTTGCCGCCTCCAGCAAGGCCTTGATTCTGCCTGTATCACCATCGGTCAGGTTGGCGGTTGACATGGAATGAATAATAACCTGAAATAATCTAAATCTGAAGTGAAATGAAATTTAGGTGTGCTTTCACACATCCTCTTACTCTCTTTTCCTCTGTACCTAAAAGTCAGTCTTTGCATTTTTTGCACTTAATGGCGTTAGTGTTTTAACAGCATGTAAATAGAGTTCCTTCAACACAGTGATTCATGAGTGCATTTTATTTTTTGCATCAGTAATCAGAAGGCAATAAATGCAATGCCATATTTGCAGTACAGGAAAGAGCATGATCAAGCTGGGGAGAAGCAAAAGAGATGATCCTGAATTTAGTTTTATTATTTCAGGAGTAGTAGGTTCTTTGCTCTCCATTGTTCAACTTTTTACTTATTAAGAAGGAATCTTCTTTTGTAGTAGCATTTAAACTATATAATGTTAATTTAGGCACAGTTAAGTAGAAGACATGTGGAAAAGCCACACTTTTGTCTGTTGTTCTTCAGTAGCCTCCCCCCACCTTTTTCTGGATGGGGGTCAATATTCTTAACATGGCCTTCCATTAAAAAAAGAGGAATCACAAGTATATGTGCAACTGCCGACTAACGTTTATTGGATGAGGGGGGAAGAGCATCTCTGCAGCCCATTAAAATGGCTCTGTAGTAATGTTGCTTTCTGAAACATTCTTCTTCCTGCTGGGCAGTCTTTCAAAAACTATGTGAAAGCTAAAGCCATACTAGCCTGGGGGCAGAACAGTAAAATATATGGGATGTAATAGTGCTTTTTCATGTGTTGTAAGAGCTATGGCAAGTATTTGATATATAAATTTGTTCTCTTGGGATGGCATTGGTTTTCTTCTCATTGTAAACCATACATTTTATTAGCCTCCAGAGTTTACTTGCAGCTTTGCTCTTATCTTTTTTCTGTTTTCCACATAATGCAGGAACAAGAAACAATTTAGATTTTTGTAATGTGCTCTCTATTTGTTTATATTTTATGTGTCTTTAAAGTATGTTCTTTTTTCTTCTGTGTGTTGCCCCTTCCCCCCCACCTTGTCTTTTTATTGCTTCATGGTGATTTTTGTTGCTGCTCAAGTACATGGATGGGAGAGAGAAATGATCAACATCATATTAAGACTACATATCCTTCCTTTGGCAAAATGAAAAGAATCTAATGATCTCAGATCTCATATCTGCGCATACCTCCCTTTCCCTCACCTCCCATAATTCTTGGTGTATTTCTATCTGTGTATTTATTCCTGGAGGAAGACAGAAAATGACTAGGGAAGAGTTGCTGTGGGATGCAGTGTGGACCCAGCAGGTTAGTTTGGTTTTTCATCAGTGCCAGAAATTTTGTAGAGAGTTAGAACTAACAGCTTGCTTCAGCCTGGGACACTTACAGATATCCTGGTAATTAAAAACACCCACATGTATGTGTCTTACACAGATACGCATACAAACATGTATATAAGGGTATACATTAAAACTTACTGAATTGTCCACACAGCTTCTGAGTGAACATGCTTCTGTGAATTGCCTTCTTTGTATCCTCAGTGCATTAAAAAACCCCCAAAGATGAAAAGTCTTTTCTTGACTGTCATTGTGAAAACCAGTGAAGTCCTCAGTCTGTGTTGTCTAATTTACTCTCAGATTTACTCAGTGCAATTGCTGTTTCAGAGATTATATATAGTTATACTGAAAGGCAGAGAGCAGAGGCTCCATATCTGAAATGAGAATCAAAAGGAAAGAAAACATTTATCTGCCTGGAATTACGTGTTAAGGTTTTCTAGCATAGGTACCAATTTGCAGTACAGCAGCTGGGCATATTCCAGATTCCGTGTTAGCCTCTTCTTTCAGGATTTCTTTGACAGATGGCGCTCACAGATGGACATAACATTCTTAAGGAGCTTACTCTTTCTACTCCTTTACCCGCCAGTAACTCATGATACTATTAGAAATCTAAAAGCTTTGACATGAATTAGCCTTACTTAGCAGACTTTAATTTTTTAATCTTTCCAATGGGCTGCAGGTACTGGTTGTGGACTTCTTAATCTGTTTACTTGAGTTCTTAGAAGCCAAAATGGAATTCCAGTAAAGTAAACATGGCAAATAGAGAGTCTGGTTTTGATTGTTTTGCCTTTTTTTTTTTTTGTCTTAATTGTGATGAAAATGTTTTTATTCCAGTCTTTTGGAGAAAAAGTGTAGAGTGATACAAAAGACTACAGTGTAGCAACCCAGAAACGGCTCTGTCAACTGAAATTCAGGGAGTTCAAACAAGCTGCTTGGCATTCCATTGCAATTACACTGACATCTTAAGTGAATAAACCTAATACTTGAAGTTGGGTGGTCAATGAAACTTGTGTCTACCACCATCAGCTTAAGCTAGTTTGGTTTTTAGCAAGTATTTTAAAGTATCATCTAATAGACTGCTACAAAAAAGAGCAAACTGTGTTCAAGATGTTTGAATGCACTTCTGTGGTAGTTACTTCTCTGCCACGTACTTACGAGTTGTTTCTCAATATTCTTGCAGCTTTGGACTTGAACTTGAAGGCCATTATTCTCTTAAGTGTTGACTCAAATGGCTGTTTCCTCTGATGAATGTTGTTGGTGTGGAGTTTCTGTTGAGGAATGTGAAACTATAAGCAGAATGATCAGATCCAAAAAAAGCATTGTGACAGCTGGGCAGGTTAGAGAGGCGAAAATAGTGAGTGCCCTCAGCCAGGTCCTCCACTGCACGGCTTTGTAGCTTGTTAGAAAACCAGGAGAGCACCAGCTGGACGTGGAGAAATGAACTCAGGTTTTCTGCTTTGTTTTCTAAATGTTGTGTAAATTAAAGGTTCTCGGCTGTTTCTTCACAAATAGTACATAGCCCACTGTGGCAAAACTTCTGGTTCACAGCCCGTTTTCAACTGTTGCTGCTCACGGTCCCCCTGGTGTAGGCTGCTTGCTTATGTGAGCAGTCCACTCCCTGACATCTCTTTAACCAGAGGCTCCTTCATTCCAAGTGGTTGTATTTTCAGTGCAGACACACTTAATTAGATTCATAAAGGTAGAACTTAAACACCTATTTTGTACTCTTCTGCCTGCAAATACTTGGGTTCAGAAGAGACATCTATAAGAAACAGTCCTGACAAAACGCCTTTGTTTCTATATATATTGATACACTCGTTCTAGTACCTGAGCATTCCTGAGAATATAATTTTGTAATAATAAAAAAGCATGCGTATAGCTACTGCAAATTAACTAACAATTTGGCTAAGGAAAACACAGGGAGAAAAGTAATCCATGTACATATGAAGTTCAGATAAGTAGTCCAGTCCACGATAGTGCCTAGTTTGCATCTTCAGCAAATTCTGTGTATATTTTACCGCTTAAGTCTTTCTATCAACCTTGCCACTGTTGCCATTCTTGTCTTCCTTTGCTTGTTAAGTTCAAAACTGTTGTACAGAGTCTCGGTATGTTTAAGTAGAGAGTCAGGATGAGGGTAGAGTCCTCAGGTAAGAAAAGTGAGAGACATCAGGGGAAGTTATGCCTGTATCTGGGGCCTCCTGATAAGAGAGGCAAACCATATGATGAAGTTAGGTTTCTGTATAATAAGCCAGCTAGCTGATCCTTTAATGTTGTCTGGCAGGAAGTGTAAACTCTTGTTGAAATATGTCTGTGAAAGATAGACTCTGCTTTGGGGCAGCAGAGCTGTGGTACTGGTGGGTACCGTAATGCTGAATACACTCTGCCCTGCCACAGGCTCACGTGCTGAAGCCATTCCTATGAGGAGGTGAGTCTCCTTTAGTAGCCAGGGCTACTCACATAGGGAAAACCTGTGTGAAGGAGCAGTGGGGTAGATGACTGCTCATATAGGGTTATCTAATGGCTTGAGGCACATGTATTATCTTTACAGTGTCAGCAATGTCGAAGACTAACCTTGATTGCTGAAAACTTGGAATAAATAGGGGCTTTCTGTCTGTCAGACTTTAGAGCAGGATACAATAGAACCAGAATATTGTTATTGAAACAGAATTGAAAAGAGAGCTTTAATCATGATTTCAGAATCACAGCATGGTGGAGGCTGAAAGGGACCCTTGAAATCAAGTAGTCCAACCCTCCTACTCAGAGCAGGGTCAGTGAGAGCAGATTGCCAAGTGCTGCATTCAGCTGGATTTTCAGTAGTCCTTTCAAACTAGTTGTAGTCCTGGATTGACTTTGATCCATGAACAGCATAGTACCTCTAGAGCATTAGAGTATTGTTCGGTTGTTATGTTATGCCTTATTTTGTTTCATTTCAGAGTATATAACTCATTTCCTGGGCTCTGTCTCCTGAAGTTTTGCAAATTGCATGCAGTTAGTAGCAGTTTTTATTTATTGCCTATGCTGATGTTTGGACTTCTCAAACCAAATACGAGTTCTTGAAATTGGCTTTTGTTACTAAAAAAATAAACAACATCCCTGTTTTGTTTCTCCCATCATTTTGTTTGCACATTTTGCAAAGCTTTCATACTTGTGCCTTGAATTTGCATCCTGAAGGACCATCATAAAAAGCCATTTGAAACCACTGAAATTACCTAAAAGGTAATACAGTACAAGGCTCTCATGTTTCTATGCATGAATTTTTACTCAGCAGTGCTATTCTGATCAGTGCATTATTAAATAATCAAATTTTCAGTTCTCTGCCTATTTTTTATTAGAGTTCCTACGAGGTTTTTTTGGTCTGCTATGAATAATTCAGGAATGAGTTTTACTTGAACTTTTACCAATTTCAGGATGCATTGGATATCAGACCTTCCATTGTGTCCACAATTGTTTGTCATTAGGAATTGTCTTTCTTCTGATCATGTCTACAAGTCTTCTAGTTTTATTTCGTAGGTGTTTAAAATTACATCTGTAAACCAGCATTGTAAGGTACTAAATTTAAAATGGATCAGTGTGTTCTGGTTTTAGTCTGTAAAACTGATGAGACAATAGAAATAACCCTTAGACATCAGAAATGACTTTGCCCTGGCATCTCTTCAAGATATGCATGAGAAGCCTGGCCTGGATGGGAGGGTTTTCTCCAGAGGTTCTGTCAGTTGATGAGCATTTTAGATGGAAGACGATAACTCCAGGGGGTATGTAGCTACCAAGCACTTACCAAAAATGATTTTTTAAGTCACCCCTTATTTTTTCTTTTAAAAAAGGGGAAAAAAATTGTATGTAAGCAGCTTTGAAAAAATAATTATCCTTGGTTTAGGATATAGATGAGAGATCCATTGTTTGAAAACAAATACATATGCACAGAGGCCATGGGGAGACGTCTTTCTAGGGTAAATTAATTCTAGGACATTACAATATGGTGTGGTGGAGCCTATGTTTATAAGCCAGTAATTGCATTCAGTTCAAGTGTTCAGGAATGAATATTGGTGCCTGAACAAACTCTGGATGTATATGTGTTGGCTGATGCATTCATTCCCTGATGTTTGTTATTATTTCCTTTATTAGCATTTGAAATTCATAAAGAACATTGGATACAGTAAGGTATATACTATGTTGTGTCCAGAATACTTGCGTGAGTGGCAGAAATTAAAGGTTGTAGAGAGGGGCTGGGAGAGGACTTGGAGAGGTCAATTCATACTTTTCTTACTGCTTCAAGGCAAGATCGAACTACAGCCAAACCATCTTGGAGATATTTGTCTAACCAGTTCTGTAAAATCACAGTGATGGAGGTGGTGAAATTTCCCGAAGCAGTTTATTGCAGTGTCCTACTGTTGTTGTTATGAAAGTGTTTTCTACTGTCTCACCTGAGGATCTTTCATTGGGATTTACATTCCTTACTTCTTGTGTTCCCACACTCAGCGTGGATCACAATTCGCCTTTGTCCTTTTTGCAGGACTGTGGCTGTGGTGCAGGCTCTTTGTAGTAAGAGAGAAATATAAGTACCTAATTTTCAGGAGACACAAAAGTTACTTCTCTCAATCTGGATTAAGGATTAAAAAGTACTCTTTGACAGAATGTGTAGTCTGAAACTGAGTAAGTTTGGATTCAATACCTGATTCTGCAGCATGTGCTGCATCTAGTACATGAAACCTTGATTTCTGTATTTTCTTTCATTTAGTTTTGTAATATTTTGAAGAATAAAACTCTCCAAGGATCTGTAACAGTGTAAATACAAAATTGAACACACTGATCAATAAGTATTGACTGTATCACAGATCTCAACCCTTTATTGTCTTGGTTAGGTTGGTATTTTCTAGTAATTGGTGGGAGTCTGTCCACTGACTTTAACAGATTTAGGTGCATCTCCTGCTGCTGAGAGTAGCAAGATTGTTTTAGTAGTGGTGAATTACTGTATGTTTCTGGAACAACACACTCAAAATGATTTATTATCAAGAGCTCATGAGAAAACAAGGGAGTTTTCCAATATCAAGGTGCTGTTTAAGAAAAAAACAAGTTGAACTTCCTCATTATAATTTTAAAATAAGGCTGTTTATTGGGTTCTTTTTTGTTCATGTAGTTGCTTTCTTGTTAAGGCTTAAACTCTAAAGTGTTTAGTTTTTGACTACTCCTATTGACTGCAAGGCTACTATGTCTTTTTCAGTTGCACATTTTAGTCTGTCAGCTTTACATGAAACAGGTTTTGTTTAATATACAAACATGATGCAACTGTTTGGGTGCTATGTAAATAGTAAGGTTGTGATCAAAGTGATTTAAATGATTTTGAAGTCAATTGAAATACTCACTTTTTGGATTTCACCCAGAAGTGGAGGAGGATCTGTTTAGGAGAAGGCATAGTTGAGTCTTGATAAGAGGCACAGTTAATGAGGTACAACATATCCCAGTTTTCTCATGCTGCTATCTTGTGCAGCATATCTTACCGGGATTACTAAAGAATAACTGCCGACTGTCCAAATCTAATTTGGCTCAGTGCACATCGCTCTTTTCTGCCAGATGGAGCCTGTTTCTAGGTTTGCTCACTAGAACTCAGATAAACTGTATTTGGCAGAATATGGCAACTTTGATATAACCCAGTGCACTGTACTGGACAATAGAAAAAAGGTGGTGGACATCAATGTCCATAGGTTTGGCTGTGGAAAAAATTGCATCCATTGAGTGTTCCTGATGAAAGTTCACCAGCTGTTTCACTCTGTGGATCTGGCCTGAGCTGTCAGTATGGCATTGCTGAATACTTTAATAAGAACTTCACAGGCACCAAATTTTCTTCTTTTATTGGAGTGTTGCCAGAACCAAATATCTTCATTTTTTATCATGGATGTGGCATTTCTGTGTGAGGAGGAGTGCAGAAGAAAACCTGAAACAACAGAAGGTTGTGAAATAAACAGTTTGCCAAACTTCTGTCTTGACTAAGGATAATCCTGTGTTCTGAAAGAATTTGGGATAAAAAGTCCAGGCATTCTGGCAGTAAGATCTTGGTTATATTTTTTTTGTAGAGCAGGTAACTTGTTCTAAGAGTGGATAATTAAAATCATCGATGTCTGCTTTTGACCTTTTGGTTTATACTTTTGGGGAATGCTCTTGCATGTATAATGAGGAAATAATGTGCTGTGAAATCCTCAGTTAGCGACGAGTTGTCAGGATCAGTTTCTCTGTGCCAGCAGTTTCACCTTTCTCATTTGCTGATATCTTAGTTTGCATTGGTAGCATTAAAAAACTACTGTTCATGTGAAGATCTTGCACAAAAATAATGTAAGCTGTTCCCTTTGTTCTGTACTGTTCAAGCACAGCATGTCTTAGAGTGTGTGGCCTGTTCAAGAAAATAAATTAATTTTCATGTTTTTCCAATGTTAACATTACAAATAAAAATTTGTTCTCCAAATTATCCCATTCTTATCCAATGGGCTAAAACCGGTAGCTCAGCTGTCAAATTTCTGCTTTTCAGACAAGTCTGTTTCTTTTCTCAGCCTTGGCTCACATTGCGGTTGAATTTAGAACCACCTAAGCCCCTTTATTGTCAGTTCAGTGCTTTTTAAAGAGCTCAGCTGTGTATGTGAGGGCAGTTCATTAGCATCCAAAATGTTCATTTCATTGAGGACATAATTGAGAGGTGCCCTCTTGCACCATCTGGCCACCTTTTGTTGATAGTTGCAGAGAAGGACTCACCTTTTCCTCCATTTCTACCTGATCATTTTTGTTTTGGAAAAAAAAAAAAAATATATATATATATATAAACACACTACAAAAGAATATCCAGAGTGAGTACATTCTGCATCATAACTGTGCAGTTACCAAGAAGAGAGATTCCTACTGCTCGCAAACTTCTAAATACCAGTTTGTGTACTGCTCACAAGCTCTTAACTGCTACTTAAACTTACGTGGTCAGTTTTTAATGTAAACTTCAAGCTGCAGGCCTGAGAGTTAGTCCATTGGCATAATCTTTGGTGGTGTCTGATACAAGTGGTTCTTTATCATTCTGGTATGGTTCTTGCTTTAAATGTCACTTTTCCTTTCTGTTTGTCTGTTCCCCTGCCTTCATGAGGCTGCCCGTGAAATAGAATTAACTGAAGACTCTTCTGGAATCTGCTTGTAGACCTGAGGAACTCCATGTGGTCTTGCAAATAACTCAAAAACATTGATTCAGTGATTCACAGAATGACATACATAAACCTCAGGAACTGGTTTGCTTTAAGATGATCAGATAGTTCAGGTTAGACGGAACTTAAGTAGGTTGTTTAGTCCAAATTTCAGTATGCAAGATCTCCGATTCTTGAAGTTTTGTTTAGGATCAGAAATGAATCCAGGGGGAAAAATGCATTCACATGCATTGAAAATTCTTTTTAGTTTGTTCTCTGGCTGGAATGTGCTATGGATTTAGCATGTCTCAGAGGGAATACATTTTCTTGAGTCTTTCTGAACAAATGAAGTTCTACACAGGGTCATTAACAGAAAAGTCAAACTGAATGGCAATAGTCCAGGTGTCTGCTGTAGTCCTATTTCAGAGTGCTGTTTATGTTAACACAGTTAGTATGTAAAATGTTTGGGTTTCAATTATGGCTTAAGAAAGTAAACTGTTTTAAAGAGAGGTGAGTGAAGTCGCTGGGGTAAACACACCACTCTGAGAAACAAGAAGCCTTATGAAAAATGATTAATTAAACATTTTTTCAGGTGTTTTTCATAAGCCTTCACCTCATTTTCTGTGCAGGCATCACCCAGACCATTTATTCCTCTTGCATTCTCCAGATGAACAGAAGCAAATAATATCTGCAAAGCAGATGCAAAGAGCGTCGCTATATCCAAGCTGCTGTGCAGAGCTGATTTTCTCTTACAGTCAAGGCCAGTGCAGCTCATATAAATTAAAGTCACTCTTGTACCATGTGTTGGAGCAATGGTTTAAATGAACATACTTGTTTTTAAAGAAGTTTATTTGGTCCAGAATTATAGCTCCTTTGATGCTGGTGTATCACTCATTCAGAAAGATGCAGAACAGCCGTCTTTGCTCAGTTCACAACCTCAGGTGGCAATGCTACAAATAAAGCTGATGGAAGGAGCGTTTGTGTTTCTCTGGATATGCTGCTTACCTGTGTCCCCGTAATTCACTGTGAAGTGCATCTGACAAAATTGTACTAGCTTGGTTTGTCCAAGGTGTAACTGTGGTAACCTGCACCCATTGCACGTTGTGTAGAGGGGAAGCCAGTGGGAAAGGGAAGGGAATTTCAGAAGTGACTATAGGGAAATGCTTACTGTTGAGAATTGAGACAGGAGGAAAACAAGGTTATTTAAATGTTCATATGCAGAGGGACTAGAATCTGGGAGTGAAGAAACTGTAAGTGAAAGAATGAAATAAAAGGGGATGAAACTTGGGTTTGATAGGCCATGGAGAATTGGACTTTCAAGGTGAGTCTAGGAGGTGGGCAATGATAGGAGTAAAACTGCAGCTGAGGTGGAAACATGGGAAGAGGGACAAGGGACATAGTTCATACAGTGAAGAAACTCAGATAAGCCGGAGAAGGTATAGAACAGGAGATAATTCAGTTCTGAACCCTAAAGGAGTGTCAGCACCAAATGTCATTCTAAACAAGGACCTGGAACAAACCTCATCATTAGGATGGAATCTAACAACTGCAGCTTCACTAGGGGTGCAGGGTTTGTGATTACTTTTCCCCATAATCACCATCTTTGAACTCTTCAGTTACATGCGCAATAATCAGTCCCCCTTCCTTGCTCCTCTCTGAGGCTCATTAGGCTTATTAACTTTCCCTGTGCTTGTGGTCTTGGCTCTGCAGGTGCCACCAATTCTTGTTTTTCAAACCGTCTCTTACTGATGTAGTTCAGCTGAATTCAGAATATTTCATTAGCCCATACCTTCTGTTACCAGAGCTGAGAATAATTTGTATGTATGAAGTCTGTCTCTTCCTTAACTATAAAATTTGTTCTCATGCAGTTATTACTGAGCCTTACAAACTTCATTTGTGACAAATACTTGTTCCTCTAAGTGCTCTCAGTGTTGTTTGCAGGTTTGGTTTTGCACAGTGTTGACAACAGAGTGAGATTTTTCACGTTTTCTGCTGTTTTGTGAGATCAAATGGGGGAGGTCAGTATGATGATTATTACTATTATTATTTCTCTTGGGAATATATTAAAAGATAGGCCGTGGATAAATGGAGCCTCAAGGGTGACTCTTGCTTTTGTTTAGCTTGAACTAGGTCCAGCTTCTACGAGGAACTTGATTTTAGGTGCATGTTTTTGCAAAGTGTTTTAAACCGAAGTTGTAATTCCAGAGGTCTCAATAAAATGTGTTTGTTTTTATTTAGAAACATGCTTAAGGAATGTTTTTAGTGGGCGAGTGTAAAATAAATGAAACTATCTCAGTCTGGAGGCTGTCGTTTTCTTGGCCTATTCGGTGTCAGCAAAAATGAAGTGGAAGAACGTTATTGAGTGAATGGACTCAGTTAATTGTTGGGATTGCTTTGTAAAGAACTGTCTTTATCTTCAGTTGGGAGATGCAAAGTTATGATTTCTAAAGTAATGTTTTTGTGTTGAAAATGGTTCTGTATATTTGGAATGTGGCTAAAATTTGTTTCCAGCCTGGGCCTCTGCTTGTCTTTGGGGAACACAAACTCAGTACTTGTCTTCAGACACCATGCAGTTGCCATGCTGTTGCTGAGCCTGTAAGTGTGACACCTTTGTACCATTGCTGCTGTAATGTTGTTCAAGGTGCCGTTTTATTTTCCATTATAGCTTCTCTGTAAACATTGTTTATAGCTCAGTTTTTATTTGAAAAAAGCAAAGCAAGCAAAAGAAAAAACCCGAAAACCAAAATGGAAGTTCTTCTCGTGTACAACGTGAATATCTTCATTTGTGAATGTTTTGGAATTTCTCTGCAAATCCATTGATGAAATTCAATTATAAGTTGTTAGGGGAATGGAGCAAGGTCGGGGTTTCCCTTTTGTATTTGGTTTAGAACGTTTGTTCCTATGTCTTATAAATGGCTCTTCACTGAGAAAGTGTTTATAGTACTTCATACAATCATAGTGTACCTTGTGAATAAAATAAAGAGGGAGTAAGATGATGTAGTTATGTCATGTATTTGTAAAAATGTAGCTTAATGGATCTTTCCAATGAAAAGGAATTTCAACATTTGAATCTGGTTTGCAAGTTGAGCACTAAACGTTTCTTTGGTAACTTAGGGAGTGTGGATGCTTTCATCCAGGTCAGCTGCACCCCGGGAGCATATGTTTTGTCTGTACTTCAGTATACTCGGGTATCTGTAGCACATGAGACAAAAAAACCCAGAACAGTCAGATTTGCAAAATAAGGGAGTATTTATTATGTTGCCTGCATAGAAAGATTTTTCCATATGTATCATGAGACAGCTGTGGAATTTGGCCAAGCAGAGCTGCAGTGGTGTGTGCAATGGCTTTGCTGATCTTTTCAGTAGCAGTACAGGTAGACAGACATAGTGAGCTGAGATGTACGTGAGAGAAAAATGTTGATGAAAGACATCATGTTTAAATATGTGTGGGTTATTGTAGGGTTTCATTGACTTTTGTTCTCTAGTAAAACTTATGGATTGTTTTCAAGCTCCAGTATAAGCATGCATCTCTCGCTATACTAAAACTCTTCAGATGATTTAGAAGGTTTATGCACAAAATTTCAGAGCTAGTATGGTTCTCCTGTCTACCTGTGAGAGATGAGAGGAATTTGACTGCACAATTCTTACTAAAATTACCACACATTATATGATTTGGCATGTAGCCTCCGTCATGAAATGTCCCTGCTGCTCATTTCACCAAAAGAATGATTGTGTTCTATCTACTGATCTGTTGCTGGTTTTGAAGGGTAAGAGCACAGCAGGGCTAATGCTTGCACTCTGTTGTGCAGTACATCTTTGTACTAATTCTGAAATGTGTGTTAATTGCAGGGATATTAAACCAGACAACATCTTGATGGATATGAACGGACATATTCGATTAGCAGATTTTGGTTCTTGTCTGAAACTCATGGAAGATGGAACGGTAAACGAGAGAAAATGAGATATTCTTATATATGGGGTTTTTTTCAGTTTTTGCTAGATACTGAAATGTGTGCTAGGAAGGAGAAAAGGTGCCTTTATGTCAAAGGAAATTGAATTGTAATGGTATGTAACTAACCTTGGTTCAAAATATGGCTGCACACTGCTTAGATTTACTGTATATAAAGCTTTTTAGATGCATATAGTCAACTCATGAATAAATAAAGAGAAGCTGCACTGTCATTACTGACTAGGTGTTTGCTGATGAATCTGTTTTGAGCTCTAAGCTCTAATCTTTATTGAAAATGTGAGCTTTAGTACGAGCAGGATGAGATACAGAAATAAGATGGCATGCTATTTAAATAGAAATATATTATTTAAATATGCTATTAGCATGTCATCTTATTTCTCTGTCTCATCACGGCATATAGTAGGTGTGACTAGAATGTAATTTCATCATGTTAATCATGTCTCAGAGTGTTACAAAGTATTTGCGTTAATATATGTGATTGCCTAATCTATAATTACTTAACAGTTCTAAGCCTAAGAATTGACAGTTTTGTTCTTTCTCTGTTATTAAATGTTTGGAAGAGTTTAGCGAAAGGATGTTATTGGGATGCCTATTAAAGTAGTGCCTTGTATGCTCAAGTATTTTGTATTCAAGAAGCCTTTATTTATGTTTAGTTGTTGTTGTTATAACCAGAACACTTGGCTTAATCTGTATATGCGTACACAGTGCTCCAGACAGCACTGTCTGTAATGTTGGAAATTGATTTTAGTCCCATAAATGTAACTTCTACAGGTCCAATCTTCAGTGGCCGTTGGAACGCCAGACTACATCTCTCCAGAAATCTTGCAGGCCATGGAAGATGGAAAAGGGAAGTATGGGCCTGAGTGTGACTGGTGGTCCCTGGGCGTTTGCATGTATGAAATGCTTTATGGAGAAACGCCCTTTTATGCTGAGTCCTTGGTGGAGACCTATGGGAAAATAATGAACCACAAAGTTAGTGCATTTTCTCTTTCTGTCTGTCTCTAAGCTAATTTTTAATGAGTAATAGGGTAATTTGACAGCTTATTTCTATTTTTAAAAAGAGGGGTTTATGTACTAATTATGTTAATGTTCATAAATGTATAATAAAAATATGTTTCCATGTAGTAAGTTTATGGTTATGGATTGCAGATGGCTTTGCTTTATGATAAAGCAGTTCAAAACTGAAAATCTGGATTTGGAAAGATGGCTGTTAGTTCAGTCTATGGAGTAACTCTTGGCTACATTACATCACTCCTTTTGTGTTACTTCCTTCTGGCACACTCGCTGGTTGGCAGAAGATTTTTAAATACTCTTCCACATGGAGGTAGCTGTAGAATTCAACAGTATAAGGGAAATTCAAATGCAGAGTAAAAACTAGGAAACAAAAACATCTCAATAGTTCCTGTACTTTGGAGAAGTCTTTTTCTGAGAAACCTTATTGCATGTGTTTAAGAACGACAGTTTTTGCACATTTCCTTTTTTACATAATAATTTTCATGAAGAAGGGTGGATTTCCCAACTTTTTCTTGGTAATAATCTATTTTTTCTTGTTTTAATCTTTAAGGAGAGGTTTCAGTTTCCTGCTCAAGTGACAGATGTCTCTGAAAGTGCAAAGGACCTCATCCGAAGGCTCATTTGTAGCAGAGAGCATCGACTTGGACAAAATGGGATAGAAGACTTTAAGAACCACCCATTCTTTGCTGGGATTGACTGGGACAACATTAGAAACTGTGAGGCACCTTACATCCCAGAAGTCAGCAGCCCCACTGATACATCAAACTTTGATGTGGATGATGATTGCTTAAAAAATTCTGTAAGTATAGAATTAATATTCTGAAAACTTTGTACTAGACTTTATAACAAAATACATGGAAGGGGCAGTTCATTGCATTGTGTTTGTTCACTTTGAAGAACTGTGGGGAGCAATACATTCACAGTTTGGAGGCTGATCCTCCAAACACACACATGTAAGGGTAACTTCAGTTTGATAAATTCATTGTAACTTCACACATATTTAACTAATGTATACAGCTGTTTGCAGTAACAAGTTCCTAGTATTCCTAGTACATGAGTCTTCCTTTTCAGAGCCTCATCTCCCAGCTGAGGCTCTCAAAAGGTGCCTGTGCAGTGTAAATGCCTTACCATTGTGAAAAAGAAGGGAGCAGCAGGTAAAGAAAGAGTGCTCCTGTGATGAGTTATTACACTCTCAGCTGTGAAAACTGAGTCTGGTTCTTAATTTGCTTTAGACATACGGGGGTGAAAAACAATGCCACTGAACTGTTAGAGATGTTTCTAGAGGGTTTTTTTCAGCTTCCTAATTTGAAACATCTGAAGGTTGCTTTTTGTTATGGTTTAATCATAGAAGCCACCAACTAAGAATGGCCATGTTTTTACCATTTCTTTTCACACCTACCACCTCAGAACCTCTGAAAAAAACTAGCCTAAGGCATTACATGACTGTGGGTGTTCTACATTTTTGCTTCAATTGCTGGACATTGGATTTAATAGTACTTTGCTTCAAATTCCTTCTGTGTAACTTGGAGGTGTTTTTCCCTCCATCATTCATACATATCTTAGGAGGAAGTTTCACATTCTTGCATTGCTGTTCTGTAAGTCAGCACCATAGATAAGCCCATGAGACTTTTAGACCTTGTTTATTTTAAATTCTTTGCAAGATTTGAGTGGTGTGCAGCAGTGTGTCCAGTGCCGAAGAGAAAAGGCAATGCTGAAAAGCCATGATTGTTATTTTATTGCCTGAACTTTGAGTAAGACTATGGTCCCATGGAAAAATTAATTTAAACCATGGATTTAATATTTAATGAATTTAACATGTATTTTGAAAGTTCACATACGCACAAGGGGCAAAACTGTGTTGTCCAGGCGGTCTAGGTTCTGCTGGGTTTTAACTTTCAACTATCTGGTTGAGTAGCCTTTCTGATAGCAATGATAGACGTGGATTCAGTTGTCATTTTGTCAGTGTGGTTATACAGTTAAATTCACAAAAGTAGCAGGAATTGTGGTTTTGATCTCTGCCAAAGAAGCAAATATTTTATAGAATCTTGCGTTGTTACCAGTAGGTACAATATCATAGAGCATAGAATGGTTTGGATTGGAAGGGACCTTAAAGATCATCCAGTTCCAAGCCCCTGCCATAAGCAAGGACATCTTCCACTAAACCAGGTTGCTCAAAGCCGTATTTTAGAATCAACATTCAGTTATCTGTATGGTAACTAAAAATTTTTGAATGGGCTGTTTAAATCGCACAGTTATGCATTTAGTCTTTCTTAAGTTATTTGTAAAGATGATTTTGAAAATTAAATCTCTAAAATATGAAAACAAAATATAGAGGAGAAATGAAGAATTTTACCTTTTCTAACCATAGTCTGTAGTGTGATATTTTTATTATTAATTAGTGGAAAGTTAAGGCTTTGTAATCTGGTCTTGTCCTTAGTTTCCAAAATGCCCAACAATGTGGACTTACTGTACATAACACAATCCAGCCATGTCACTGATGTTGCTTTTTATTCTGGGAATTTTATTCACTCTTTTTTCATGTGAAGATTTTTGGCTCCTAGAAGGTCAAAGTTGTGATAATAATGCAGCTGATGCCACTACCAAAAAGGTGATTTGGGGTTTCTGTTGGATGCAGTTTTATTCCCTGTTCTCTCCTGCTGAATTTTCCTTGAAAAAAAACAAAAGCCCAAGTGCAGCTGATTCCTTTCTTTCCTTTTCATTTGGGTTTAGAAAAAAATCTCTATGTTGCCTTTTAAATCATAGAATAGATAGGGTTGGAAAGGACCTTAAGATCATTTATTTCCAACCCCCCTGCCATGGGCTGGGACACCTCCCACTGAACCATGCCACCCAAGGCTCTGTCCAACATGGTCTTGAACACTGCCAGGGATGGAGCATTCACAACTTCCCTGTGCAACCCATTCCAGTGCCTCACCACCCTCACAGTAAAGAACTTCTTCCTCATATCCAATCTAAACTTCCCCTGTTAAGGTTTGAACCCGTTACCCCTTGTCCTCTCACTACAGTCCCTAATGAAGAGTCCCTCCCCAGCATCCCTATAGGCCCCC
>JAOEHY010010623.1:0-35341 GCA_025447955.1 Psilopsiagon aurifrons | reverse complement strand
CTTCAGATATTGGAAGGCTGCTATGAGGTCTCCACACAGCCTTCTCTTCTCCAGGCTGAACAGCCCCAACTTTCTCTTCCATCTTTATATGGGAGGTGCTCCAGTCCCCTCATCGTCCTCGTGGCCCTCCTCTGAACTTGTGTCCTTCTTATGTTGAGGACATCAGAACTTGACACAATACTCCAAATGAGGTCTCACAAGAGCAGAGTAGAGGGTCAGGATCACCTCCCTCGACTGCTGGTCACACTCCTTTTGATGCAGCCCAGGATACGGTTGGCTTTCTGGGCTGCAGGCGCACACTGCCGGCTCATGTTCATTTTTACATCAGCCAACACCCCTAAGTCCTCTGCAGGGATGCTCTGAATCTCTTCTCTGCCCAACCTGTAGCTGTGCCTGGGATTGCTTTAACCCAGGTGTAGGACCTTAGACCTGTCACTGTAAGCAATAGCAGAGCATACCAATAGCCCTTCCAATAGAGGATGGATGACCATTTCTTGGCTTCTGGTGAAATGGAGAAGGGTATCATTTTATAATACTGAAGTCACCCACCCACTAAAAAATTTCTAAATCTTTCAGACTTGTGCCACCCAGAATTTTTCTTTAGTGCCCAAGATCCTGGGAAGATACCCATTCTAGACTATTTAGACTAAATCTCATTGAAGTGAACAGAAATGACTCTGCAAGGAAATTCCTGCAAGGAAAGGGTTGAATTGTTGTGCTCTGTAGAATCAAATTGATATTTCTTAAATGAGAAAGTTTGTAAATTTTGAGTATTTTCCTTTTAAAGTCTTTACTTCTTCACATAACACATCAGTTTTACTTGGATGCCTGTAGCTTTACATTGTCTTACTCCATGATATTTTTCTAAGACATTGCTGTTTAACTTTCTCAGGTATAACATGTAAGTCTTGTAAAAATGGTTGATAGAAAGTAAAAAGTCTCAAGTGATAGAGTAGTTGTTCAGACTGCTTGGACATGTAAATAACTGTCCTCATGAAAGTGGATTTACCTAGCAGATACACACTAGGATGGATATATGGTGTGTTTGGAAAGACAAAGTATTGCACAAAAAGTGCTTTATTTAGAGAAATTTAAAAACAAAAAGGAAAATGTTTACTTAATTCATAGGCTTTTTTTTTTTTTTTCTGATGGGTAATGTACAGTTATTTTCCTTAGTGTGATCATAAGTGCATCACTCCTATGCCTGTTTTCCAAATGTTTTACTGGACAGAGCTCTGAAACTGCTCAACTGCTGCTAACAAGAGGAAGCCAGGAGACTTGGAAAGACTGTTATGTTTCTAAACTTGGTTAAAAAGTTATGTAACATTTATGGTCTTCAAAGTAACTTCTCAAATTAACTAACTGTCCTCTTGGAGGTGTAGCACGGCAAGTATGCTTTAAAGGATATGTAAAAGCATATGGATTTTTTCCTTTTAAGGTACTACTGTTGTCTCAATTGGGATGATCAGAGTTCCTGTCTTCAGACTCTCTTCTTCTTTCCCTAGCTCTTACCCAAACTCCTGAAGTTCTCTCTAGGGGGATGCAGTCTATTCAAGCATGGGAGAAGGAGGCAGAAGGACCAGAGCTCCCCATAACCACTGGTTTATGTGCATGTTAACAGCTGCACGTGTCCCTAAGCATTTTGTAGCTGCATCTAGTCAGGTAGAGCCCACTGATGGGGAAAGAATACCTCTTTTAAAAAGAGACTATAGTAGAGTCCTGTCAGAATGTGACCCCTTTGCTTTAAATGGTGTGTGAAGACTGCTCATAGTGTGCAACTACTCTGATTTCAAAAGGATGAGGGGATACAGCATATACGGAGAGTGGCTGTGCTAGTGGAGATCAGAGATCATGCGAACTGAAAAGAAAGCAAGGGAGGAAAATACAATTAGAAAACTGGGAAAGCTGAGGTGATCTAGCTGTCAAAACAGACATTCCTGAGTCGATCCAGGATGGCACTACTTCAGTTTGGCTTTCCTTATGTCTTCTCTACCTGTAGAGCTTTCCTGGCTCACAAGAAAAAAAAAGTGTGGTGTAAGGGGAGCAGCTTTTACTTCTGCTGAGGGAGAGACAATAAATGAGTTTGTCATTACCTGTCTATATTATTGAAATATTAATCTTGTTTCAGTTGGAATTAAAGGGGTGAATAAGTGGTCTTCCATTGATTAAAGATAATAGGCTGATATGTTTAAGGCTCTCTTTTTGTGTTACAGGTATTCTATTCCAGACTCCTCGAGGAAGCTAACAGAGGTTCATTTCCAGCTGAAGTGGTTAACAAAATCTTTTCTAACATTTCATCGATAAATGCCTTCCACAGTAAATTCTTACTTCCAGAACTCGAGAAAAGAATGCAAGAATGGTAAGAGGCAATTCACTGGTTAATTTACTATTAAAACTGTGTCTGTAGGAACTCTGTCACAGGATTGAGGTAGGGAAGGTACCTTCATAATTAAGTGCTCCAAGCCCAGGAAGTACTGTGAGTAGGAGGACATCTGCTCTTCCACTCTTTGTTATGATCTGACTCAGTAGAGGACTTGCATCATTTGCTCAAAATAAAGAACATGTAGCTCACTGAAGCCTATGAGATTACTCATGATTAAATGCCTTCATGAATTAGGAGTTCAGACTGAAATTGTGTGCTACCTGGTGAATTCACTGCACAGAATACAAAATTGAGCTAAATAACATCTTTTGTACTACACTTGTAGCACAGAAACCTTTGTCATTGCCACTTTCTGCTATAAGGGATACATTCTTAATTTTCTGTGTTTTGGTTTCCTGTTTGGAACAAAAATCCATGTCAGGTATATTTTGGGGCCATTTCCGACAGCTTTTCTTGACTGCTATTTGGAGCAAGCAAGAAGGATAGCCAAGGTGTAAATATACTCTGCAATGATCATTTAAAGATACTGTGATATCTTTATCCTTGTTGTATGTGATTCTGGAGATACTAAAATATAGCTACATACTTTTGGTCTTTGTGCAACTGTGGAAAAAAGGTCCCAAACCTTTTTTAAAGAGGGGTCGCCTCTTTAAACAAACAACCAACCCGAAAAAAACTGCAGATATTGCTTCATCTAGTTGTTTCAGCTCAGCATCTGTTTGGGTCCTGTATTCCATGTTATCTCGGGTTTATTATGAGGAATTCAAGTGTCCATTCATATATAATTTTCAGTTACACATTCATATAACTCCTTAATTGTCAAAAATTATAGTTAAAAATTGAGAAATAACGTATTTGCATCATGTACAAAACTCTTAAACCACACAGTGGTGCTTTAGACAATGGCTGTGTGTCTCCTGACTCTGTAAGATGATTTCCCATTTAAAATAATAATTCTTGAAAATAGAATAGTTACCATCCACAGACACATGATACCCCTGTATAGCTGATAGTGCAAGAAAGTAAATAAAATGTAAGCATTGTGAAATACAGGAAGACTGACACCTTAACTTATGTTCCTTGCAAAATGACCATGTAAGGTAACCTCACCTTTTTCTCCTAATCAACTGAAAAAAATCTGTTAGGGAATATGAATACTGAGATTAAAATAGAGTGCATATTCATGAGAAATGGAGTTTAACTTATTGTAATGGCATTTAAAAATCAGCTTATGCTACATTATGTGAGTGGTGTATATATTTGACATGAAATTTGTGATATATTCTTAAAATTTTGCTCTAGATACTTTGTAGAGCATAGAAGATGGGTTGCCCTATCTTAAGTATAGGCAAAATTCTAAATTGCTGACCAATACTGTGTGTGTAATACTGTGTTTCAAGATTTGAAAAGTGCTTTTGCAGATGTGCTTTCACTACTACTGGTGCAAAACTAATAAATTGCATCATACAGATATTATCTTTCCACATAGTTTGGAAACAACCTCTGTGATGTACCTGAGGCAGCCTGTTTAAATGTCCGTAAAACATGCTTCTGGGAGAAGTTAGAAGAAAGAGTGCATTTGAAGAGAATTATTTCTGATCATTGCTGAAAGAAAAAACGGAGGGAAAGATAACTTCTCCTCTGCATCACCAGTCTATGAGCTGTCTGGCACAACAGCTTCTGCTAGATAGTACACTTTCCTCAGCAGTTCCCCTAATTAGACATACTTCAGGATGTTTATTGGTAGGTTTATGCACCACTTCTATTGTTCTTTAGTTTCCATTAAAAATAGTCGAATAAAAAATTCTGACACTTTCCCTGAGTTGTTTTGAAAATTTAAATTTAAAACATACATTGTTTCAACTGGAAAAGTAGATCAGAGGCAAATTCTTCTTTCTTAGAAGAAAAGGAAATGTGAATCTAAGCTTTTTGGCAGAAAGAAGATTGGTAGTTGAATTTTGGATGAGTTGAAGAACAGCTGGAGCCAAATATCTTTTACAACATATGGCTTGAAAACACTGGAAGCAGCCTTGTTGTAACATATTTCCCATGAAAAAAGTATAACAGAGCACAACAGTGATCCCACATCAAACAAAATGCCTATCTAACTCTGTCTTGTGTACCAGAGGATGACCAAGAGCAGGTATCTGGGGAGGAATATAAGAACACAGAGTGATAGCCTCAGGGCGGGGGTGTGAAGAAATTATTTCACTCTTTCAACACAAAGTTTTGGAATCTGCAGCAATTACAAACCAGGCCTACTCATATGATTTGTTATGCTTTGAAACTGCAACTTCCAATTTTGTTAGATGCCTGTTAGCTTGTATATTGAAAGAGGAAGCAGTTGTTCTGTAGTCACCTTTACGGATGTTTCCTTAGTTTTTTTGCAGCCATGGTTTGAAATTAGATATTACAAATCATCGGTAAGTCAGCTATTTCATGTTTGAGTTTTTAGAATATAAAAGTGAATACCATCATGGTCTAGTAACACAGAAACACTTTGTATTTCTGTACCTACGTTACAATATAAAGTCCTGTTCTTGACACACGTAACGATGATATCTTTGTTGTTGGCAACAGTGGGGTGCTGATTTGCATCCGTGGTGATAGTTCTCTTTCTGATCTTTGTATCCAACAGTAATTGTCTCGGACCTGGTGGCACTTAGTAGAATTTAATATGTTGGCTCATGGTGCATAGTGTTTGAATATGGGATGAACTAGTTGTCTATACTTGCAAGTTCATCAAGAGAGATGCTGTCCTCAGAAGGTTCTGCTTTCTGTGATTTCCCTTGTCCTCCCTATTCTTCCAGAGCTCGTTCTGTGATGTGGACCTTGTCTGTCTTACCTGAAATGATGAATTTGTGTTTTCACAGCTTCAGTGTCTTTGGACATGTAAGAGTCTTGCATGAAAGCAGTTAGGAATTTTTGTACCTTTACTGGTGGTGAAATGGCAGTGCTCTGTGTAAATGAGCAGCCGCAGATTTCAAGGAGCAGAAATAGCAAACTAAACTGTTCATGCTTCTTGGTTTATAAAAGTTCTAACATTTGCTTTTAATGTCTGTCTAGTAATAGTTGTGAAACATTTAAGTGGAAGTATTCTTTTTTTTGTGCCAGTTCCTTTGGATAAAAAGACTTTCAGCTTTAAGTTTTTTCTAATTGTAAAATGTTATCATTACTTATCTGTAAAATTTATCAGAAAACACTAATGTCTGTGGGTTTGTTTTGGTTTTTTGGTGACCTTTAGAAATGTATTCACATTTCCTTCAGTTCTGTTGGAATTGGCATGATTTGTCATTTATTTTTGGTTAAAAATCAGGCTGCTACATTGCAATAAAATTATAACCCAGGGAAATAACAGCGAATCAAAGGAGTGGGGTTTTGGTTTAAATTGTTAGCTTGCCTTTGAAAATGTATGTGCCTGCTTGCATGTAGAGTGGTTGAACAAATACATCAAACCAATTAAAAGCGGAGAGAACACTCGCCCTTCAGAGGTGATTTCAGAGGCCAGTTTCCCACTATATCTTGTCCCCTTCTCTAGTTTGCAGGCTAGCAGTAGCTCAGACCTCTGCACAGGCACCTTCTGCACCTCCACCTCCTTCACTCCCTCTCCCGCTGCAAGAGGCAGCTGGAGCTGGGCAAGGTTTTGCCAGACCTGGCAATATTCACTAGATGAATAACTTTTCTGCAGAGCTTTTCTTTTGGTGTTGTGTGTTGAAGTAGACTGATGAAGAAATTTCAGTAGGTTGCTTCACTTTAGACCTCTACCATAACATCGCTTGCAGACTTTCAGAAATCCAGAGATACTGAGATTCTGACAGAAAATGAAATGGGAAATTTGCTTATTGTAGTTCTCAGAGATGCCTGCATGCTGTTCTGCTTTCTTTGTGTGCATCAGGTGTGCGGCTTCTATGTGCCTCTCCATCAGTTTCTTTGCTATTCTATTTGAAGATGCTATCAGTAGGACTAGATGATCTTCAGAGATCCCTTCCAACCTTACTGATTCTGTAGTCCTCACAAAAACCAAGCTGGAATCCCAGGGATTCTTTCTACTTCATAGTTTTTCTTAGATAATGATTTTTGAAGTTGTCAATACAAGTATTTATACAAGACACAGAAGGGAAGCTGTACAGTATGGGTTTACTACTCAAACAAAACCACAGGTTAGATATTTGGGGGGTGTTAAGTATGGTCAAAAGAAGATAATGAAGCTTTGAGGAACTGCAAATAAAATACATTAGGCCATTTTTGCAAACAAAACCTTTCAAGCTTTTCATTATAGGTAGCTTTTCTTTCTTTAGTGCTCTGCATGACCTATAACGCTTATACATCATCAAAGAGGATACAAACATTCTTTCTATGTTAATTCCAGTCAGTTTTAATGATTACATTGTAACTCTATAGCAAGCAATCCCAAACAGAAGGATCTCTATTAAACACTTGAAGGATTCTCTGTTAAAGGTTACACAATTCTCTATATAACCTTGTGTGACTTTTTTCTTTCCTGTTTGCTCTGAGATTCCACCCTCTTACTTTGCAGGACTACCACCCCCAGAATTGGAGACATTCTGCAAAAGTTAGCTCCTTTCCTCAAGATGTATGGAGAGTATGTGAAGAATTTTGATAACGCCATGGAATTGGTGAAAACGTGGACTGAACGGTCACCTCAATTCAAATTCATTATTCAAGACATTCAGGTAATGGAGAGAATGACGTAAATCTCCAAGTAATACAAGCATATATAAAAATATATAGTTTGTATAGGGTGAGAAAAGGATTAAAGAGAAAATAAAATTCCAAATCCCTTAGAATTAAGGATTGTTAATTAGTCTGCTTCATACAGCATTCTGCTTCTTCACCTTCTCCTTTCATATGTGCACATATACCCCCACAAATCCAGACTTTTAACTGAAAAATAGAGGACCAAAGTAAAAACGTTGAAACATGGGAAGACTGAGAGAATACTATTTTACATTCTTTATCTTAAAACAGTATTTAGTGATGGTAGCTACAACAAAAATTAGTATCAAGTGACCTATCAGTGCAATTATAGATCCTCACACTGAATCTGTAAGGACTGTGTTGGTTCTCACCAGTGCTGTTAACACAGAGCCTTATGCTTTGGAAGTATGTAATCCTCAATGCTGAGGCACAAAAGGCAAAGATAGGTAGGTCTTAAAGTGCTTTTTATACCCTCTAGTGCTCCCTGTAGGTTTCTCTGTGAATTGGCCGGTATGTGTGTCAAGGCAGACTGAGCAGCTAAGGCTGTGATAAGGTTTTTATACTTAAATTTTACTGCTCGATGGGGTCTCATGATTCGAAGCCAGGAAAGATAATAATGTGCATTTGAATGAAATCTTTTAATTGCGTAAATTAACATGCATCTTAAAACACTGCTGAGGGGGTTTACATTATAAATGAAACTCAGAGATAGCTTTTCCTCAGACAGCTAAAACAAACCTTCAGAGTCCATTTAAGTGACATTTTCTAATAGGTGGTCATGAACTGCTCTTATTAATTCAGTAGTAATTCTCTTGTCTGAGTCATTACAAGCCTAATTTAAAATACACTGGAGTTTGGGAGATCTTCTGGATACTTAGGAAAGTTTTTACGCTTATTTTTAAGAAAGTATTTCTAATTATTTGGTTTGGTAAAGTAGTTCTATTTTCTTTCAGAAGGTCTATCTTGCATGCTTCAAAATAGGTTATTTATGTTTCATCAATCATAACTTTTATTTTACTATATCGTAACAGCATTTTTGCCTGCTACATTGAAATATGTTTACAATTTTTTAGAAGGAAAAAGTGTGTGGAAATTTGACATTGCAACATCACATGCTAGAACCAGTACAACGCATTCCACGCTACGAGATGCTTCTAAAGGACTACCTAAGGAAATTGCCTCAGGATTCTCTAGACTGGAAAGATGCTGAAAGTAAATATCTTCTAGCCATTAAAAGAGCTGAAATAAGATATTAGGAAGAGGATACTGTAAGTTAGAGATATTCTCAGGAAAAACAGAGTGAAGAAGCAAAATCCCTCTGAAAAGAATGCTAAATTTTCTTAAGGGGAGATGTAGGATTGTAGGATTATTTTTTTTTTGGGAGGGTTGGAGAAGTGTTTGAATAGTGGCTGAAGTTAATATAAAAGCTCTGAAGCCTTCAGTGTTCTCCACCTGGAGTGCATAAATTTTGCTTCAGTTTTGGATTAGCACACAGGATTTGTTTTGTGGATGATTAGGGGTTGCAGTGGTTTTTCTTTGGTATTTTGTTTTTTTTGCTTTTATTGGCATTTTGGTTTGCTTTATGCACATTTGGAATGTATGTCCGTAAGAAAACGGAGTTACACTCATTACTGTATTTTTTCCTGTAGGGAAAAAGAACAGTCCATTTTTAAATTTATTCCTCCCTGCATTCACACAAAAACAGTTCAAGATATTTTCACGATTGTTCGAAATTATCACCCAGATAATTTTTTTTTTAAATACTTCATTTTTAGCTGTTTCAACTAAAAAGAACACAGTTTTGATATTCTGGACTACTTTGTGAAAAGAGGGGAGAGAACCATGAGTGGTCATGTCATAAAAAACATGATTCTAAGTGCTGCAGCTCAAAGTAATCTGCAATAATTGTCTTCTGATCTTTCCAGATTATAGTTTCTATTCGGTAGTTGACTTTCTTATGCTTTCCACTTTACCTTGTTTATATTTTGTTGATAACTAAAGAAATTTATTATAGTGTGTAATTTACATAAAAATGGCAAATGGTTTTGTAGACGGATCCTTCTTTATTTTTTTTTCTCATATATAATATGTAAAAGTGTAGTTTTTTGGGTTTAATTTTTTCTTTTCCTTCTGTCTAGAATCCCTGGAAATTATATCCACTGCAGCAAGTCACTCAAATAGTGCAATAAGAAAAATGGTAAATAATCTTTGTTTCCCTGGTCACTTTATAATATATTACATTTGAGTATTTGGTGAAGCTAGGAGCATGAAATGCAAATCTACCCAAAAAAGGGTTCCCTGGGTTCAAGGGATTGCTCCTACTTAATGTATTTACACAGCTCCTGGGAATGATAGACAAAATCTAGCATTGCACCTAATTCTCTAAAGTGGAAGATGGGACAGGCTGGGTTCATCTCCTTGCTCAAATAGGTGATACCACGCTGGACGTTAAACCTTGTTTCATCTGTGATTGTCAGTGGAAGGATGTTTGTAAGGAGTAGTTACTGCTTCTCTACAATATTGGGCTGCCATGATAGGGAGTTCATTAAGTATGTAAGATACTTTGGACAAGAGATAATGCAGGCTGCATGTATAACTACATTTTTTAAATTACCAAGGAAGTAACATTCCTAAAAGTACTTGTTACTGTATCAACTAATTTAGTCAGTTTGTATGTCTAACTATCTGTAACAGGTATATATATGTTTTTCAAAGCTAACATTCTCCAGACTTACACAAGCTCCCATAATTTCATTTAAATACACTTAAAGATCTGTGTTTTTAATTAGTTTTATAACTGTATTTTCCCTTTAAAGGAGAATCTAAAGAAATTGTTAGAGATATACGAGATGCTGGGAGAAGAGGAAGACATTGTGAACCCTTCAAATGAACTGATAAAAGAAGGACAGATCCTTAAACTCGCTGCTCGCAATACATCTGCTCAAGAACGTTATCTTTTCCTAGTAAGTGTGGTGGCCTGTGTTTGCAGGAGTGGCTGTATATCTTTCTAAATGCAAGAGCTACCAAAGAGAGAGGGAAATCCTCTCTAGCTGATGCCAGTGCCTTTTCACTAGTGATATTAGAGCACAAGTATAACTTGGACTGCTTACAGAAAGGCTTGAATGGAGTGGCTAGAATGGAGTGTATGTTTTTAAACAAATGGAATCAGTGTTCTGCAGCTCACTTTTACCTAAAGTGGCTGCTGATTGTAAATGCAGGTCCTAGAGCACAAGCACTTTGACATTCTCATGAAATTGAAATGTAAAAGCTTAATGTTCTAGTCCTGATAGATTGTGTGTTGAGGTCCCTATAAAGTCTTACGGTCCTGTGGGAGCTTGTTATCATGGCATGTCATCCTCTTGTTAGGTGTATGTGTCCTGTCTTGGAACTAAAAAATTACAGCTATGCACCCTTACAACTCCCTTGGAAAAGTTTTGATATAGTTCATTGTTTTAAAAACTGCATAGTTCAACTGCATGCTAACACAGTTTTTAATGTATTAGCATTAAATCTGCTAATACATTTCTGCTTATAAACCTCTGGCATTGCAATTCTGGTTAATAAAGACTAATAATGGGTTGTTGAGGCAGAACCGCTTATCTGTGCTTCTAACAAAGGGAGAAACCATTGAATAGTAAGAACTCAGGTGGGGCTGGACAGCTGGCTGGTTAAAACATTGTGCACTGCATGCAAGATGTGACAACTTCAAATGTGCTTTATTTGTGATACAGATTAAGCAATAGGTTAGAGAGGATTTCTATGAACTAGGATTTAACCAAAGTAAGTTTCTCTTTTTGATAATTAATTTTGAGAATTATGTGAGGGTAAAAAATGTGACAAAATTAAACACTATAGATCTGATTTAATGACTGCTTCTAGGCTGGAGCTTTAGACATTTAAATAGTATTTAAAGTTCTGATCTTTAAGAAAGGAATATATCTTTGTCTTGCTCATTTTCATTTTTTTTTTTTTCCCTGTGATATTGAGGGTTTCAGTGAATAAAAACTCTAAGAAATGTTCTTTGGTATTATTTTGGTACCTAATTCTCTAAAGTGGAAGATGGGACAGGTTGGGTTCCATTCCTGGCTCAAATGGTATCACCTATTGGGTGATAATACCCTAATACCTGAATTAGGGTATTAGGGTAAATATAAACATATACACTGAAGAAAACAGTTCTTATTTTTCAGTTTAAAGTAGCTATTGCAGGACTGGGGCATAAGAATGTTTTTCTAACAAAAGCTATACAGTGCGATAAAATATCCAGTCTGAGTATAGTTGATAATAAATGCTCTGCATATACCTTCATTCATCCACTGAAGGTGTCCTTTAATCTTATTTCTAAACAAGTAAGAAAAAGAAATTGTCTTGCATTAAACTTTGGCTTTCTTGTATATCAGTGGAGTGGGAAAGAACCTGCTTTGTCACACACTAAGTCTAGCTCTCTGATATCATCCTGCTCTCATTAGAAAATGTGGCTCTATCAGTGTTTTTGCAAAACACTGCAATAATGCAAACCCATGCATTTATTTATTTTTCCCCAGTTTAATAATATGTTGCTCTACTGCGTCCCCAAATTCAGCCTGGTAGGATCAAAATTCTCAGTTCGAACCAGAGTTGGCATAGATGGTATGAAGATTATAGAAACTCATAATGAAGAATATCCACACACTTTTCAAGTGTCTGGAAAAGAGCGAACACTGGAGTTGCAGGCCAGGTAAGCAGCCTTTTTATCAAGCTTTTGGAAGGTTAAATATATGCATGAAAAAGAGTGGACTAATAGATTTAGAGAAAGAGGCTTCATCTCAGTATCAGTGTTTTGAAAATAGCCTAGGCTACCAACTTGAATTTACTGCCTAGTGATTGCAAACTTGTGGCAGCCTAAAATCATGCTTTTGTTTTCTGTTTTAAGATGGACAGTTAATACTGTTTAAATTGAAATTCCTGAGAATTACTTCAGCAGCTTTTGCAAGAAGTTTTTGATAGTGAGAAGATGTTTCCTGAACTAGTTTTGGACTAATGTTTCATATATTTCTTTCAGTTCTGAACAAGATAAGGAAGAATGGATAAAGGTAAATTTATCTACATTCTGCATTTTCTAAACATTTTTTTCAATGAAGCAATCAAAAAAAGTAATATTCATATTTTCTGGCTGTAGGTTTCCTCTGCTAATAACTATTAAGAATGCAGAGAATCTGTTTTAAATGTAGTATGTTTGAGGGATTTCTCCACTGTTTCTTCAGGCACTTCAGAATACGATAGAAGCTTTTCAGCAGAGGAATGAAACTTTCAGAAATGCTATTGCTAAAGAATATGAAGACATGCCTGTTGAGGTATCTGTAAGTTGCTGTTATTCCTTTGTAACATTCTTAGTACCCATTTTGTTCTTCATTAACTGGGAAAACATTGGCAGAAACTTTGTTTGCAAGCCTTGTTTGCAAGCTTTTCACTCTTATAGCAGAGGAATTATGAAGTAGCCATCTTGTTGGTAATTGTTTTTCTACATAATGCTAAATCTTGTAAACAGTCCTTTTTAGGGGGATTTTGGGGTGTTTCTTTTTGGTTTGTTTTTTTGTTTGTTTTGTTTTTCTTTTTTGGTGGGTTTTTTTGTTTGGTTTTTTTTTTGTTTGTTTTTGGTTTTTTTGTTTTTTGGGTTTTTTTAACATGTAATAGAACATCCTTTCAGTGAGGCATAATGATTTGCTTTGTTATTTCTTGTACATCTGTCAAAATGCATCTTGAGCTCTGTTTTGACATTTCCCTTCTAGAGGAAGAGAATAATTATTTTCTCTATTTAAAGTACAGCACAATTTTTTATGCTGGCTTTTTTATTCTCCAATCCTCCCTCTGTCCCCATTCAGAATGCTGAGCTTGGGAAGAGAGCACCAAGATGGATACGAGACAATGAAGTAACCATGTGCATGAAATGCAAGGAGCCCTTTAATGCACTGACAAGGAGAAGGCACCACTGCCGAGCATGTGGACATGTAAGTGCAAAACCCCAGCTGCTGTAGCTCATGAGCAGGCTTCAGAATGGCTCTAAGCACCTACTTGACTTCTGGTGTCTGCTTGTTATGCTGCAGTTTGTTGCTGAGCTTGTCGCTGAAAGGAGAGAAGCTGTGTGTAGCATGCCACAAAGGAATCCTCTGTCTGCTTCAGTTAGCATTGCAAATTTGGAAGTGATTTGGAGCAGCGGAAGATGCATGTGTTTGTAAAAATGCTCCAAGACCCTGAACCTACTATACTGCTATTTCTGAGTGTCTTCCACTGATCTCAACAGTTCAAGACCATATTAAACTGGAATAAGGCAGCAGTATACTGGGCAGCACTGGCTGCCTCCTCTTACAATTCAGCTACTTCCTCTTTCCGATTCACAAGATCATGTAGCCCTGCAGTTTCTCATTGGGCCAACTTCGAGCTGTTCCCAGCTGGGTTCAGCATGTAACTGTGTGAACATGTGTGAAGCATCGGGAAAGCAGACAGCTTAGGATGGGGAGACAGTATTACTGCTGTTTTCTATGTATGATGCTATGGTAATGTATGTTGCTTTAAAGCAACCATGAATTAGTGGTATGACTTGAGAGTTTTCGAAAGTTGACAAAAGAGCAAACATGCCATGCTTTCTGTTCTTGCCATCCAGCAACAATGCCTTTCTCCAGCAGATGGTAGTGCAGGCCCAGGTTTAATTCTTCTCTTACAAGTTATCTTGCATAATTTCCTTGTAATATTTTTATGTGGCGTGAAGGCTTATTTCATTCTCAGCGCTGCTTTTTTTACATTATTTTTTTTTGCTGATTATACCCTTGTAATCTGTTTTGTAGTTTTTGCCTTTTTTTTTCCCCAGATCATTGCCTTAAAACTCGTCTGTTAATCTTAAGATCACACCTTTCCTTTTTATTTGCTCTTGTTCAGACTCCTAATTTCCCTCTATTGTAGTTCTGTCACATTTTATGCACTTTAATTTTAAAACTTTTTTTTTTTTTTTTCCCCCATGTGAATTACTTTGGGTCAGTGGCTTTTTTCCAGCAGTGACTAATTGGGAATACTTCAGTAGTATTCTCTAGAGATGTTAGTTGAAGGTAGTGTTTGTTGAAGGTACTGTATTAGTTGAAGGTACTGCAAAACCCTGGTCCACAATAAAATTTTGTTCAGGTGTTTGAGTGGTCCAAGTCCATTTGTCTACAGTTCTTTCTTGAAATAACTTCCTTCAAATTTTTTATGCAGGGCATCTTTTTTTATCTGAAAGAACATTTCTGTGGAAAAACATTTCTAATGAAATGCTCTTTCAGATATCTCATGCATTGCAGTTTTATGCATATAAATGTATAGTGAGAAGAAAAATCATTGTGATATTGGCTTGTTCTGTGTACTTATGAATGGATTATAAAACTGAAAATTTAATAGCAGGTTAAAAATCGTCTATTTCTTATTTTATTATTGATTTCATCAATAATGTGCATCTCACTTCTACATTTCTAAGGCTATGTCGATTAAAAAAAAAAAAAAAAAGGTAAATGTAGCTTTTCAGGTTGGCATCTTAAGAAACTGGAAAGGATTTTCTTCCAGGAAGCTGGAGGATTTTCTTTCTGTACCATGGCTTGTGCTAGATTCTATTTCTTACTTTAACCTACAGGTAGGACTAAAAGCCTAATGTGATTTTATGGAAAGTATGAAGTTTCACTGGGTAAATAGTAAAAATTGCTTCTAGATAAGCAGCAGTGGCACAAATTTGGAAAGTCATTATTTTCAATTGAATTTTTAATGACATGTCATAAAGGCATTATCTTTCTTGTTCTGTACAATGAATCAATATATTACTAAATAGAGAAAATAATGCTAGTTTTTAATCCAATTATGTTTTCATGATTTTTATATGTATGTTATTTTTTTTTTTGTTTCTAAGGTGGTTTGCTGGAAATGTTCTGATTATAAGGCACATCTTGAATATGATGGCAATAAATTGAACAAAGTCTGTAAAGACTGCTATCATGTTATAATTGGTTGTACAGACAGTGAAGAAAAGAAGAAGAAAGGGATCCTGGAGGTATGTAATTTAAAAATCACCTATGTGCATACATGCAGTTTCAATTCATCAGCAAGTGAAAACTGGTAGCATTCTTGCAGGGCTATTTTGTTTGAGAAATAAAAGGTATGTGGACCAAATTCATCCTGTCCAATAGATTTTGATTTTCACCATTAATCTTTTACAGTACTACATTGTTTCTTACTCTTATTTTATTTTTTAAGGAGGAATGATGAACCTTAGAGCTTGTTTACTTCTTTCTGAACCTTAGAGCTTGTTTATTTCTTTGCAGTAACATCAGCAGATGTGATAAAACAATACCTTTCCTTCCAAATCTTCAGTTTTTCTTCTTCTTCACTTAAGCTGTCATAGCAATAAAAGCCACTGCTACTACAATGATTTTTGAGAACATATACCCAAACTGAGAGAACTGAGGGGGGAGGAGAGAGGAATAAGGGAGGATTTTGCTATTCCGAGTCTGAATTGTAAATTATTGTTTTGTGTATGCAATGTACCTTTATGTCATCAACTTGCTCTCACCTTTTGACATCTAAAAATCCAAGGTCTCAATCAGACAATAAAGAGCTATGTTTCTTTTATAACTGTGGGAGAAATAGGCACCTTAAAATTGCGATTGCACATTTCTTAAATCTCCTTTTACAGGCCCTTTCAAAACACCTGACTTACATTAGGGAAAGATCATCTTAATTTTGTTAAGACATACTTATCTTGAGATGTAGTAGAGAGGGATTGACCCTTGAGCTAAATAACAACAGAAAAAGAAGACAAAAATAAGACACAGGTTGTAATTCCATGCACAAGCCTTAATCCATGTTGGTTTGACTACACTCTCCTAAATCAGAAAGGGTAAGGACTGCAAAACTCCACTAGATTACCTTATAGTCAAGTCTGCTCTTTCTTGGCATGGTGCCATTTTTAAGGTAGCTAAGGAGCTATAGAGTCTTTTAAAAATGTCCATCTGCTTGCTGGGTGTCATGACAGCAGAACTTTAAGAAATTATCATTTTGTGTTCTTTCTGATCTACTCAGAATCACTGTTTAACCCAAATAGCATGTCATTTTGTCTTCAGTTTTTAAGCAATTCACCTAATCTATCTGCTATGTGCTTGCATTCTTATGCTGTTCTTTCTATTTTCTATGCTTTTAGTCTGTATTTCAGGAAAGTTTATTTTCCTTTTTCATGCTTTGTACTCTCTCCTAGATTGAATCTGCAGAAGTGTCTGGAAATAGTGTTATATGCAGCTTTCTTCAGTACATGGAAAAATCAAAGCCCTGGCAGAAAGCATGGTGTGTTATACCTAAGCAGGAAGCGCTTGTGCTGTACATGTATGGTGCTCCACAGGTATGTGCAGATAAAATGGAAAAGATTTTAGTAATTGCCACTGCCATCTGAGGAAGACAAGTCTCACAGCTTAGGAACAGAGGAAAGACCCTATTGTTTTCCCAACCTGTACTGTAAATGATAGTTAACGGGCAAATTAATTGTCTATTCTTAATCAAGAATTTCTTCTTCTTAGGATGTTAAAGCTCTGGCTACAATTCCCCTTCTGGGCTATACAGTAGATGACACTCCCAGAAGTGCTGACCTCCCACACAGCTTCAAACTGACCCAGTCTAAGTCTGTGCACAGCTTTGCTGCGGACAATGAGGAACTAAAACAGAAATGGCTGAAAGTTATCCATTTAGCTGTAAAAGGTGAGACACCAGAATGTCAAAATGAGCTGCAAGTGAATTTAGAAGAGCAACCTGAATCTTCTAAAACTTGTGAATGCTGAAGCTCCAGAACACATGTATTTTTGAAAGATTTCAATTGAATTTGTAGTTAACCTTCGTGTTAACTGTTCTTCACTCAATCAAGAAATCTTACAACTGTACGCATCTTAGCACTTTATGTTTGGGAAAAATTCTGGTCTTTTTAGGGATCTTTTTCTTATATTTATGTTCTGTCAATAAAAGTGATGTACAGGTCCATTTCAGAGACTTTTTTAAAAAATGTGAATGCTATTAAAAATGCTTACTAACTTCACTGTACCTCTTGTTTGTCATGATGCAATCTTTATTTTTTACTTTTTTTTCTTTGAAAATCCAGTTGCTCTTGGTTCAATGGTTGCTACTTCCATTAAGAATACAAATACTGAAACTTCCTACTTACACATTAGGATTTGCAACAGGATAAAAGATATACCTCCACATTGCCAAAATAGATGTGTAGTTAAACACGCAGGGATGGTTTGGTTTAATGTATGTAGTTTATAGATTGAATTCCACAGATCTGTACATATGTTGTATTCACTTGTGTCTTTTTAATTAAAGTAATGCAAACTGCTTTCACAGCTATATTGGCTTTTAAAGTTTCAATTTATCAAGGAAACAATCTATTGATTTTTCAGTCTAGAAATGAATACCTAAAATATGAGAAAACAATATATAATATATGTACAGTATTAAAAATGTTCAATTCTTGGTCATTGCTTTGATTTCATGATACTGGGTTCCTGTTAGTGAATAATTTATTTAAAAAGCATGTTTTCTATTTAAAATTAAACACAGTTCTAAATTAACAAATACTTTTCAGTGATTTGTTTTAACAGCTGACACTTAATGATCTTGATATTTTTATGCATCAAAAAATAGGAGTAATGTAACTGGCATGCAATGGACAGATATGTTCTAGTTGTGTTTAAAAGAGTAGTCAGTTTTCTTCAGTGTCCTATCACTGTTTTCTTGTAAGAGTGCAGTAGTTCATTACTCAAATGCAGTATGTGGTTTGAGAAGAGCAACAGATTCTAGTAACCTTCTGGGAACGTGAGTTTTGGCTATTATGGTTTTTGGAACAAAAGAACATTTTCAACTTAAGCCTTTTAATTTTTGCAGAAGATTAGATACTGTAGTATTTATGACAACAATCTTCAAGAATTATCATTGCAAAGTAGAACCTGCTTTATACAAATTTAGTATGAAGTCTGAGCCGGCAAATCTCAAGTTAACTATTAAGTTAAGAATGTCAAATCTCAAGTTAACTAATATTATTTGCATTCCACTTATGGGAATAAGGACTTGTTGTCTTTATAGTATTAGGTCCATTATGAAATTTCATTCCTATTAGGGTTTTCAGACATACAGGCAAATGACCTCCCTAAATTTTTTCGTGTAACATCCTTGAATTAAATATGGCAAGTTCGGAGGTAGTGATTGACTATCGAGTAGACAATTGAATAATTGATATTTTTTTCTGACCCCTGAAAGGAAAGAAAATGCATAGCTTCTATAATTAATTTGTCATAAGAACATTCATGAGTCTTACTTTTTGATATAACTGAAATCTGTATTTTAAATCATGTCAAGCTGAAGAGCTCGGTTTCAAGTTCAGTTTTGTTAGTAACATGAGGGCAGATTTAAATTGTTGCTTTATAGTGAGATTTCAAAAGTTACTCTTTCTGTCACACAGTAGGAAAAAAAACCCCAAAACAACAAACCCAACTCGTTTAGCATTTAACAAGGGATTGTTAAAGTAATCTCTGTTTTTAGTGTCAAGCATACAGTGGTGTCTATCGTTCTTTGGTAAGAAGAATGTCATGCAGCTTAATGTTAGTGGTCTGGATTTTGCTCTCACCTGCACAAATCTGCCTTTAGACTTCAGAGTTTCACACTAGTTTTAGTAATTATCAGCACACAGCATGTAGAGTAACTCTATAACTGACTTTGTGCCTGTCGGTTCTGGATTTTTCCTTGGGTACTCCATGTGCTCAGCTTATTCTGCATGTAAACTTTTATCAGATGTGCAAGCTCTTCTGTAATTCTCTTTAAGTTACTTCTGTCAGTTTTACTTACCTTTAGTTAAAGACAGCTCAAGCCTGTTTTGATTCACACTTGTGAATACAATCAAATCTTCACCAAGGTCTCCCTAGCTAATATGTGTTATCTTGTATACATCTTGGCAAGGGAAGGGGGAACATTCAGTAAGCAAGAACAGCTTTCTGTGCCAGCTTGCTTTCAATGGTCATCTCCTGAGAGTGGGTATTTTCTAAGAGTCTCAAGTGCAATTTTGAGATCTGTAGAGTCGTCTTGGCCACACTCGGTGTACAAAGCCTTTGTTTCTCATGTTCAGGTTTTTGAGTATAAGGGGAGAAGTTGCATTAAAAGAGTCTCTAGATAAGATGGACTGAGCTGTACTGAAAATAATATGATAGTATGACTGTAATCATAGAATCATTTAGGTTGGAAAAGACCTTTAAGATCAACTACCTGCCTAGGCAACCTGTTCCAGTGCTTGACAACCCTTTTCTGTGAAGAAATTTTTCCTAATATACAATCTAAACCTCCCCTGGCACAACTTGAAGCTATTTGCTTACTGTTTGTTACCTTGGAAAAAAGACCAACATCCATCTTGCTACACCCTCATTTCAGGTAGTTGTAAAGAGCATTAAGGTCTCTCCTTTTCTCCAGACTGACCAACCGCCGTCCTCAGCTGCTCCTCATGAGACTTGTGCTCTAGATCCTTCACCAGCTTTGTTGCCCTTCTTTGGACATGCTCCAGCACCTCAGTGTCTGTCTTGGTGTGAGGGGCCCCAAGCTGAACACAGTATTTGAGGTGTAGCCTCAGCACCTCAAATAGTGTGCAGGACATGAGGTGCTGAGTCCTGCACATCTCCACTGTGCAGGACTCAGCAAGCAGCCCAGTAGAGTGGGACAATCACATCTCTGGCCATGCTGGCTGTGCTGTTTCTGATACAGGCCAGGATGCTGTTGGCCTTCTTGACTGCCTGGGCACAAGCTGCTCATGTTCAGCTCCATCAATCAGCACTCCCAAGTCCTTTTCCACTGAGAAGCTTTCCAGCCACTCTTCCCCCAGCCTGTAGCATTGCATGGGGCTGTTGTGGCCCAAATGTAGTACCTGGCACTTTGCCTTGTTGAACCACGTGCAATTGGCCACAGCCCATTGATCCAGTCTGTTCAGATCCCTCTGCAGAGCCTTCCTATCCTCCAGCAGATCAACACTCCCAGCCAAGTTGGTGTTGCATATTACGTTCTGTTTTCTAAACTCTTGTAAATTTAATTCTGAGCCAAGTAGGAAGACCTATTCCAGCTAAAAGATTAGAAGCAGCAGTTTCTGGGCTGCCTTATTTGTTATAGTGGTACTGAGTAGCTGAAGCTGCTTGAGTGGTTTCAGCATCTTGCAGACAAAGCCCTGCATTTGGCCGTAAACAATTTAAAATCAGCATAGTATTGGGAGTTAGTTATTTGGATGTTAGCCTCATGTTTGCTCTCAGCCTTTTATGTTTAGATAGCGTGAGATATTTTATTTACCCCAGTGAAACCTATTTCATGTTCATATAATCAATTGCTTAGTCGAATTGTTCTCTTCTGATTCAGAATGTCTTGGCACTCAAATGTATGGTTCTGTGTGTATTTTGTAGGGAAAGTATGTACCCACAGTATTAAAGGGGATCAGAAGATGAAGAGGTTGCTTCTATATTTAACCACCCTGTTTTACTCCATTCTCCACAGAGAAGCCCTCCTACATCATCCAAAACTTTGAATTGTAAATTATGACCTCAAAGAAACAATTTCAAAGTAGTAACTGCTGTGGTTTAAGTATTGTGACCAGAGCAGTCAAATTAAAGCTACCATTCTAGCAAGGTATAGGCTGTTACCACTTAAGCTGTTAATTTTTTTTTAAGGCATTAAATTTTTTGACATAAAGCTGTGTGTGAAGAAATAAACTATAGCTGAGCATTCATTCATAATACACAAATGTATATGAATGGCTCTTCTGAATTATTTAAGCTTTGTGATTCTTACGTTCAAGAAATTCTTGTTCCTCACTTTAAAAGTGGTCAGACATTTGTGCAATTTACAGCAAATAAAAAATCGTTTTGTGTGGGTTTATCTGTGTTCAACTTAAACAATGGCTTCATTTTGTTATTGATATGTTTGGAAGATGTTAATTAGTTTTCAAAAGTACTTAATATTTTTCCCCAAACATGAAAAAATAGTGTATCATGACATCTGCGTGTCATCACCATTCTTCCAAATCCTCTAAAAATTGTTTACAGGTATCAGGTACACTGCTTGGTTGAAGAGCTGCTGTAAAATCTGTAGCATCTAGTCCTTTCAAATCCCTTTGCACTGAGTAGTTTATTCTAATGTGTTTAATTTTAATATGCAAAATAGATATGGGAATACAAAATGTCTTTTATTTGGAGTAGAATATTAAACCGCTTTACGTGCATATAATATATAGTGGCATCTTTTTATGCAAAACTATCTCAAAATGCTCTATAAATCTCCTCAAAGATTCTAAATCTCTTCAATAGAAATGAGGTTTTTATTCTTTGTTTTTTTGAATTGTGGATGAAGCCAAGGCACTGATTAAATGTTGAATCAATAAACTACCACCTAAGTAATTTTAGGAGGCTATAGAAGTATGCTCGAAAGAGTTGCAAGTGGAGTCAAGAGGAAAAGAGAAATGAAACAAATATATATATATAAAAAGTCGTAAAGATATGGAAATACTTGAACGGTTCTTCAGTTTGTTGGTTTCTTGTCTGTTGAGGGTTTCTTTTAAACCTACATCACCAGCTAGTATAAAAACTGGTCAGCTTTTCATTTAAAGATAAAATTAAATAAAATGAACAAAGAGTAGTGGTTCTTTATGCTGAGGGGAAGGCTTTCAGGAAAGAAATAGACATTCCCTGTAGAAACAATTCAAAGTGACAAAAAGGAGCTTTCTCCATAAATCTCTTCAGCTGGTGTAAACTAGCACAGACCTGCTAGAGCTATTTATATCTTCAGTGCTTTAAATTCATTATATAGGTACACTTGTGGAAAATAAAGTTTTTACCAGTTTGAGAGCTGCTGACTTACTGTGTCTCATCTGGGATCACAGTGCTTGGTTGAACTTCAGCTGGGTTTCAGTTGGATATAACTGATGTAGGGGTGAACGTAAACAACTGGAAGTATATATCCAGAAATAAATGATTGGAGAAGAGAAATGATTTTGTGGAAGAATTGACTATCCTTAACATAGAAGTAATGATGTACTGTTGTTTGAGATCTGAAATTAAATATATGGAGTCATGGTTTTCCTCCAATCTGTGGCCCTATTGGTATGATGAGCTAACCTATCTGGTTCTGCCCCATGGGTCTTGTAGTGAAGTAATCTCCTTGGGTAGGATTTTTAATCTGCCAGCCAGATTGTTTCCTAAAATCCTGTTCCCTTAACAGAACATAATATGAACTTAATGACTGTGTATGTGTGTCTATAGGCACATGTATGTGTGTGTATATGTATATACGTGTATTTATATATTTGAGACTATTATTCAGATGACCTGTTTTCAAGCAGTATTTTACAATCAAAAACCACACTGTGCTGCATTCAAAATATAATGTATATTGACTGTGTTGCGTATGCTTTTCAAAAGAAAAATATCAACAAAAGTAGATGTACTTTTGTGGCATGTCTACCATTTTGGACTAATTTAAAAAACAAAACAAAAATATCTACCCAGAAAGCCAACAGCAAAACCTCAAACACTCTAAATTCAGCAAGGCACTCAGTCTGCCTCCTTTAAAGCCTTGTGATTAAATTTCTTCACTGACTTTATGGCATTTTACTTTCACTTCTTCCTCTGCCTAGCAGAAATGAATGTAGAATGTGGTTTTCCTCTTCTAAAATCTTCAAGCAGATTTCCTTGAATAAAATACATTTTCAGCCATGGCGTTAACACCAACCTTTTTTGTTTATAATTCATCCTTGTAGAGGCATTAAATATTCATGGTGGAAACATTCACGAAAGGGGGAGCTATGTCAAAGCATTTTTCCATGTATGTGTGCTGTAGTATTTTTAAGTAAGAAGACAAATTTGTTGCATATAGGGAACAGTTTGCAATAGAAGTATTGGTTTGGTTTTTTCTATTAGCATGTTTTCTATTCTGCAGCCCTCAAGGTAGATTAATATGTTAATTTTAGTGGATCAGCTGTAATGTTTGACATCAGAATTACAGTCTACACATTAATTCCCCTTCATTATGGAAACATTTCTGATTTGAGTTGCGAAAACACTTTTTAAAAGAAAACCCCTAATGTTTGGAAGAGGTGGATATTTGTTCTGGTTTTGCAATAAAGTGAAGAGAATTAAAAAGGTGAAATATAAATGCCATTGTAAGTTGTGCAAATGTAAGTGGTCATTTTTATGGTCAAGAAATATATGAATGTAAAAACTTTGCAGATATTGTATATATTTTCTGTAATATATGTATATTTGGTCATAAGGTGGGTGGAGAATTGTAAAATTTAAGCACTTTAATTCCTGTTGAGTACTTAAAAAGAAATTTGTATCCTGTAAAATAAAAGCATCATTAAATAAGTATTGCTGGTTGACTTTTTTGTCTGCCTACTCTTTATTTTACTAATGAAATCTTTAAAATACATTTCCAATTGTGTGTGTGACTGTAGGCACCCATCTGCTTTGGAACACTGGTATCTAGTTTGCTGAAGTGCTGCCTACATGCAAACCCTGCTAAGTTGGTGGAAGATATATTCTGAATATATAAAGGACTGTATATAATGCTATGACATCTTAGGTTGAGACTATAAATTGATCTCTGCAGTTCTTCACACTTTAAATCCAGATTTCTGCAATGAGAATGATATGTTCTCTCCTGTAACTAGGACATTATGAGAGCACTTTATGGGCTTCTGCGCAGCCACCCCCATAGAAAGATGCAGAAAGGGAACATGGTCAGTGTAGCCCTACACCTTGCTTGCTATTACTCAAGTACTGCTCTGAACAAAAGGTTGAAACAAACATTGAGCAGCTGCTCAGAGTAATCTCTCGTGCACTGAATTAAAGTGATGCTGCAAAGCAAAACTGATCAGTTAATTAGCTGGATCTTCATCCGAAGCATAGGCACCTTTGATTCTTTAAATTCATTTGTTAGCTAAGCACACATTTAGTTACTGGAAGTGCCACTTAAACTGCAGCTACTCCTTTTCTGAGTGTCCTTTAACAGACAGAATCATCTGCATTAACTTCCAATTTCTATCATCTGTACACAATAAACTTGTTTTGTATCTGATTTGTTCTTGGTATTAATCTGCAGGTGGGCACAATGTTGCAGAAAAGATATCCCCCATAATATAAAGAGGAAAATTTACTGCATTAGTTGTTATTTCCTCTGTGGAAGGAGTTTTGTTATAGTTTCTAGTTTTATTTCTCTTCGCAAACACAGTAAACAAATAGGGATTTGAAATAAGTACTGATGAACCACAGAAAATACTGATTCCCTCTCCATTTACACATTTTTTTCTATTCATTTTAAGGGTTTTTTTTGTTTGTTTGTTTTTTTTCTCCTGTGATTAACTCTGTTCCAAACCCTTTATTTTCCTCATGAAACACAATGCAGTGCCCTCTACATGGAGGCAAAAATAACAGACTTTACCCTAAATTGTACTTTATTAAGGAATCACAACTATAAAATTCAAATTACAGGAAATCCCATAATCACAGCTCCTACTTAATTCTTTTATATCAGCAGCTTTAATAAGCACTGATATTTCTGCTTCATAGCAGCTTGTCCAAGAGTCCATCAAGTACAGGGCTGTTAAGTGAAGTGATAGGCGTTGCCTCCTCTGTCTCTCCCTAAAGAGGATGAGTAATACTGCCTCATTGCCACAGAATTGTTCTTGGAACTGTATGAGTTTCCTGACCTGAGAGGAAATTCTTAACTAAGAATGCAGGGTAAGACTTAGCTGTAGATAGATTTCTAGGTCCCAAAACTTCTTCATGTTAATTTCACTGAATACCACCCTACTTAGCATGAAGATTACAGGGGTTTCTAAATTTGGTTTATGCATTTGTAATATTAAAATAGCCCATGGTTCAAGAAACAGAAATTGTCTTGAGAGCAGAATCTGGGACTACCCTCTCTTTCTTTGGCTTCTCCTAGCCTCATGTTCTTTTCTGCCCTCTCCTACTCTCCTGTCTTGGAGTCAGGCACTCACAGTAGTCTTGCTTGGGGAACATATGGAAATGAATGCTCTCTTAGGTCCACTGAACACTGAACTTGCATTTCTGACTTTGTGAGCTGATGTTCTAAAGCAAGGCTGGATGTTTTTACTCTCTTTTGAACATTTTTTAACATAATACACCCACCTAGTATTTCCAAACTCTAGGTCAGAGTCCCTGCTTCAGGCAGATGGTTTTTGGACTTCTATTGCTACTGAATTGCTTCCCACAGTGTGAAATTAAAGTAATAATTCTGCAATGGAAGATTTCAACCATAATTCTGTTTAGACCTATTACCTAGCCATATAGAACTACTTGCTTTACCTGTCCTGCTTTACTCACATATTTCTTAGCTTGCAAAAGGGAATCCAAACCTCTTATATCAAGGCTTTGGAACACAGCATTTACAAAAGACCTTTCTTATCTATGTCATGTTTTGGACTTCTTTTTCAGACTAGCACTAGGCTGGTCCTATTAACTGAATGATCTTTAGTGGCTGAAGTGTATCTTGAAGTTCTGTTTCACGTGAAAAGACTTGCATCTGTGCACTCCAAGACAATTCTTACCTGCAAAGCATAGCAGGTAAGACATCAAGTGTGCACTCCAAAACTGCAGCCTTGACCTGAGCTAAAAAGCTTAAGATTCACTTGAAGTACTCATTAACCTTACACATAGGCTGTGATGTTGTAAATCACATGTGCTTGATTATTTCCAATTTAAACTTCAAATTGTGACAAATATAATACAAAAAGCAGCAAGCATAAGAAAACATGTATTATGAAAAGAAAAAATGCTCCTCTTGCATACAATTTTACCTTTAAATACCACAGGAAAGAGCCCAATTTAAAATATTAGATCTAGTATTCAAAATACTGGAAGACACAAGCTCAGTTCCTCCTGAATGCCTGCAAGTTTTGGTTGGGGTAGAGTTTTTTTCCTTTTCTATTTATACTACATCAGCTGATGGCTAATCAAGTATGCATTTTGTTTTCCAATAAAAAGTGACTTTGTTGATAGCAGACAGGAAATTATTGCATTTATTCCCGGTCTCTTAGTGTAAAAAGTCTTCACCTTAAAGCTGGACTGCAAACCACTGGAGTGGTGAAAATCATTCACTGAAGCAGCTGTTTGTTATTCTAAGAAGTCTGGCCACCCCGGTTGCAGGGGTGAAGAAGCACTGTTGTACAGCAGTTCAAAATGATGCAGAGGTTATTTCACCTCCAGCCAAAACTTTTACCTCTATTGCTCTTGTCAGAAATGCTGATGTTGTTCAAATCCCAGAGTCCTCAGGCTCTGTTACTGACTGATGAACTGTGTGACTGCTTTGTTTGCTTGTAGCTCTCACCCTCTGTGCCCTGTCCCTTCCTTAACTTGAAATCTACTTTCAGTTCAGCAAGCATGTTTCATAAGAAGTTGTGTGACACTCCATATATTCAATTAATTTAGATGCCTAGCTTCTCTATGGACACAGTGAGAGAATAAGAGGAACTTTCAGTTGTTTAGTTTGTCATAGTGTAGAGCGAATTTGCATCCCTGCTGCAGGATTATTTTGTTTCATCAGAGACTGGCCTGAGCACAGGTAACAAGTAACTTTGGGATTCCTGTCAGCGCTGTGACCTTCTTACAGCCAGATGAAGTGTGTAGGAGAGCTCACTTTGCCAATTCAGCAGAATCCTTGGGCTATGTATTTGAAACCACTGATTTCTGTTTCTACTGGGAAAAAAAAAAAAAAAAAAGTACAAGGTTTGGAATCTGTCAGATTTGAAAATCTGTGCAGGAGATCCAAACAAAGGGTCATTCTCTCAATGGATTTCAGAAACTTATCTTGGCTTCTAATGGTGTTCACTGTGCAAATGTCTGGTATAAGTGCTATGAGGAAGCGTTACATCTGTGATGAGATTGCTCTGGAGAATACAAAACCACCATTCAGTTTGGCTTCACATAAAAATCAGACTCTGAAAGACCCATATAGTCATTGTATTGCATGGTTCCAGAAGGTGACATTACCAAGGAATGATTTACAGAACTATTTAGCTAAGTGTGCAATAACAAACCGTATGACTACATATAGTCATGCAGGACAAATACTGTGTTACATACTTGATATATTTCAGTATAGCAATCAAATGTTTATTTCTCTAGAAAAATGCAATGTCAAGGAAATATGCTTTACTGAGGTGCTAGTTTGTGGTCATCTTGTCTGGCATAAATTAGTTAAATGGTAAATGACTTCACTACTGTCAGTATATCAATATAAAGAGATTCTGGCTGTCTGAGCAAACATGGAAGAAGATGATGATGCAAAGCTAGAAAGAAATTCATATAATGGAGAGGAAAGACTGGAAATTTTACTCTCCTGACTTTCTAACATAGGAAACTTGTAATGAAATTAGAAGATGACAAATTTAAAACTAACACCAAATTGATTTTTTGAACTATGCATAATTAGATAGTGAAATGTACTGTCACAGGATGTCATTGTAGCATGATGGGCAAAAAACCTATTATATGGTAAATAAAGTAATCTAGTTTCCAGTAGCATAAACCACAAGAAATATTAAACTGTCTACATCAGATCATACAGCAATATCAAAATTATTTAATACACAGTTTTGGAATCAGGAAATCTTATTACTGCATTTTTATATTTTCCCCAGAGGGCTGATGTTGGACAGTCTTAGAGTTGAAATTTCGAGGTAGATTGATACAAGGTCAGATTCAGTGTCTCAGTTCCTGTTTCCTGTCAATTAACTTTTAGCAAATAACCAGTGTGATGACTACTGCCTTTTATCAGAACTTTGAGTTCTATGCTCAGTACTCTGTAAGATGGCCATGAACGTTACAGTTAAAGCTACAGATGACCACTGCTTGTTAAAAAGTTTATTAGTTTGTCACAGTCCCCAGCTGGACTGAGGTAAGTGCTGGAGTTTGTAAGGTGGTGCAGGACATGACAATTCATAGCAGAGGGATTTCCATCTCTCATTTTTCAGCCAGAAATGTAAACATGTATTAAGCTTTGCATTCTGCTGTTTCTAAGCCTCATATCTTCTTCAGTACCTTCTTCTTGTTTTCTTGCATTGATTCTTTTCCTCCACCTGCACTTTGCATCTCCCTTTGGGTATCCAGCTCTAAATAGGCCTTTCCACATCTCTGCAGTGCAGGCTAGGTTATCTTCGCTTGGTTCAGCAACTGCTATTTTCTCTGTGTGCTTCCTGAAGTATTATACTGATAAAACTTGAAGAACAGATATAGTGGGACAGACTAAAGTGCAAGCACACACAGTGCTTCTGCATGATGCTTTCCAACCACTGTCAGCTCATAAACATCCAGAGCTAGATTTGATTCCTGCACAGCTATTTATTTACATGCAGTACATTTGTCTTCCTTAAACTTGTCCAAATAGCATTTCTTTTGCTAGGAGTAACAACTCCTAGTAACTTAGTTGGTTTTGGTATTGAAGCACACCTTTCATTATCCTTTTTGTCCTTCTCTAGTGCTTTTCCAGCTCTACATTTTTTCTGAGATATTCCACTTCTGGTCTAAACTAAAATACAAACCAGGTTGCACTTGCTCCATTTCACAGTGGCATCCATGAGGTCATATTGCAAAATGAAAGTGGCAGGAAAGAGATTTGCAGAGAAATAAGCTGGTGCTATCTACCTACTTTGGCTGCCTGCAGCTTTTCCTGTGCAAATGTAATTCTTTCTTCTCCTTCCAGGGACTCAGTGAAGGAGAGATGAGGCTTCAGGCTGCACAAAGAATGGCAAACCCTTTAGAAAGAGTATTTTCTGTGTTAGGTGTACAATGCAGGGAACATTCACTATTGTCCCAGAAGCTGGAGAGGCAGATGCGAAACGGCATCTTGGTATTAATGAACTCTGAGAGCAATTTGCTGCAGCACTATGAAAGCTAATGGGTGAAACCACTGGCTAAGTGTCCCTGTGTGGCAATGGCAATAATCTCACCAACACACCATTCAGGACCTTCTTCACAAAGTTTCAAATACATTAACTGTTTCCCTCTGTGATGAATACCCTAATTTTTGAATGTTTCAATTTGCTTAGCCACCTTTATGCTTTTATCACAAAATATTTGTCCTCTGACAAGCAGTATGACATTTGCTGGGTAAGAATGAGAAACTTTGCAATGAAGAAATACAGATAAGAATGTATTTCTTTTGTATGTTCTTTTCTTCAACATTTGAATGTTTCAAGACATGAATATTGGCAAAGACTAATTTGTATAGAACAAGAAAACAAATTCTAATGCCATCCAGAACTTGAAACTTTTGGAAACATTTTCACTCTGTTGGCTTGCAGGAAAGGACAAAGCCAGAATTCAGTTCAGGGCTAACACAGTCATAATTTGTCTCTGAGAAAATGCACTCAAGGGAAAGACAGTTAAATATTAGACAGCTTCTTGCTACAAATTCACATCACAAGTCATTCTCCTATGAGAGTTTTCTTCTATTTTTCTGTAAAAAGCAACCCACCAAAAAGCAAACAGAATAAATAGTGCCATTTAAGAAGTTGTTTTGTTTTGTTAATGTATTAATTTAGCTTTGTGATACCAGTTGCTGACAAGGTGTAGCAATTTGCCGTTCAGCACCTTTCCTTTCAGGCAGCCACGCTGACACTGCCACATCTGGCAAACTAGTGGCAAGGGCAGTGGGGGCACATGTTTTGTTCTTTCCTGCTTCTCAAGTGTTTTCAAAACATAATGCCCCGAATAAATGTGTCTACTTCATGCTGCTTGCTGAAAACTACCTCAGGCAGCTATGCTGGGGAGCAATGATCATGGGCTGCGTGTGGCACCTCAACCCACAGGCTGCGCCATTACTGGTGATCCCTGGAGATGATCAGCTTTATCTATCTGTACCGACGGGTAGAATAAACCCTGAGAATGGTTTGTAATACAGGACCACATGGACTACTCTGCCTGAGCTTCGAACGCCTTCATCCCACGGACGCCCTCCAGAGATCAGCCCTGCCCCGGGCGGGTGGAGCTGCTTCACGCTGACTGCTGACAGCCGCCGCCCCAGAGGGCGCCCGCGCTGGCCCTCGCTCCGCACTACAACTCCCGTGATGCCCAGCCACGGCGGCGCTGCGCCCCGCGGGCGCGCAGAGGCTGCTGGGGGCCGGGCCGTGCGCGGGGGCCAGCGCCAATGGCGGTAGGCGGAGGGGGCGGCTGACGGGAACCGTTTGCCCGTCGCGCCCATTCATCGCCGGCGTCTTTCCCGACCCTTGCCCTTCCCCGCCGCTATGGAGGCACTGATCCCCGTCATTAACAAGCTGCAGGATGTGTTCAACACAGTGGGGGCGGACATCATCCAGCTGCCGCAGATCGTGGTGGTGGGCACGCAGGTGAGGCAAGGCGGGGCAGGCCAGGCTCGGGAGGGGGAGCGGAGCGGGAGCGGGCGCGGGCGTCGTGGGCCTTCGTTGCTCTGAGGGCAAAGTCGAGACATCCATCGCGCCTCCGGTATTGCTGACCTGAGGTTGCCCTCGCCAAGGGCATGGGGGGACGCTGGCAGTCGAGGACGGGCGGGACGTTTAAGGCTGCCCGCACCTCTCCTCCTTCCCCCGCATTCTCTCACCGGGCTCCTCTGGGTCTCCACCATTTGCAGTGTGGCACCTCTTCCACCGCCCTCCCTCCCCTTCGCACTTTTCCGTGGCTGTTTGAACGGCCGAGGAGCTTTGAGGGCTGCCGGGAGGGCCTGCCCCCGCCTCTCCCGTGGCCCCGCGTCTGCTTCTTGCACTGGGTGGGCCTGCTGCCGGCCCTGGGCTACAGCACAACCGCCGTCGCTAGTCGGTGGCTTTCCTTTTCTGACAGCCGCCGTGAAGTGGGGGCTGGATGAAAGGGATGTGGGAGCGGAACGGCATCTTGCAAGCGTGGATCGTTTTTCCTTTCTGGGAGTTATTCTACAGTTTGGACCTCTTTGCCCTAGCTGCTGGTAGGGAATGAAGGTGAGAGGCAAAGCCAGCCTTTGTTGGCTCTGACATTTACAGTGTGTGTTGCTCAGCCCTATAGTGCTGCTGCTAGGCTAGAAGATAGCTCAAACCCTTTCAGACCTATGCCACTGTGATGCCGGTCTTTAGCAAGGCTTTTGGCAGCAGATCATGTGTGACCAGAACTGCAGCAGTCATAAGGGGATCGAAACCAAAAAGTTAAGCACAATTATAACTTAGTTGTGATTAACTAAAGTTAATGGCATCTCTGTTTTTGTTTCTGTGAGATTAACAGTGTTTTTTGAATGTGTAACATTACTTGACAGTAGCATGCCTACCTAAATAATGCCAGCTACTCTCCTTCCAGGGATCTCATTATATGACTTAAACCACATGAGCTGTGCATTCAAAGCTTGCACATTGCAGAAGAATATAGTAGGTTTGCTAAAAGCCAGCTATAGTGTCAAAGTGGTTGTGAGGCAACCAGCTGTCATTCTGTTTTATCAGTATGAATCAGATAAAGTAATTCACTTTATACCAGCCACTTTATAAAACATATCTAAAATACTTGTATTAGTGTGAGGGATTTTGCACTGGTAAGCTCTGTTAGGTACTTGCTAACAGGAGCTGATCACTTTTGAAAGACATTTAAGCTTCTTTACATTAAAAGTCATGCAAGCAAGCTGGTTAATTTCTGCAACAGAAAGTGCAAGGCAGAAGTGTGACATTTAAGAAAACATTTTTGTTTCACTTTATGAAATGCATTGAAGTGGTATTTTTTTTAAAAATACCTCTATCATCCTTTTAAACAACTTTGTACTAGTTAATTTTCATCATCTAGGGTACGTAATATGAGAAGACAATATTGACACACCTTTCACTTCAATAGTTATACCCATCAGTATTGAGATGTATTCAGTGCTGTATGCAGTATATTCATAAAACCCCTTAAATTAGTATGGTATTTCTTAGCATGCCAAAACAAAGTCCTTTATAGACTCCAGGGAAATATATAGCAATATGTCCAGCAAGCTGTATATTGTAAGTGTTTTTTGTTTTGTTTTTAGTCAGGGTTGTTGGAAGAAATAAGTATCTTTACTGACATGGTAGTTCTGTAGATGGTTATTTTAGCAGTCAGTCTTAAAATAATTTAAATTAAATGTTATTATTTTGTTCATTTGAAGTTAGTTTATTGTAGACCAGATTTTTTGAGAGGTCTCACATATGGCCTTGGAGCTGATACTTTTGCTGCTGGTTGTTTGCTTCCATGGATTTTTGAAATATGCCTTGAAACACTTGTTTCTTGGAGGTATTTTTGGCTAAGTGCTATATGGCCTTTAAGTTTGTTCGCAGAGTTGTTTTGTCTGTAGCCTACTGGCATATGGAGCATTTACTTTTTCTTCTTTAAATCATCTACACAAATAATCTTGAATTTTGCACTTCCATTTTTGTCTGTAGGAAACAAATGCTGCCATTTTACATTTCTGTATCTCTTTGTTAGTTGTTTTATATTTGCTTTTGTGTTCTTTATTTCTCTTCCAGTTTGTCTGTTGCTTTTCTTAAATGACCTTTTTTACATATTCAGCAAGGAGAATGAAAATGCTTTTTGAAATAGCTCTGGTGTTTATTTTTCTAACCTGTCTTCTGTGTCTCTTTCTACCCTTTTATTGGTTTGTGCCTGTGTCTTTCTCCAGTTCTCATTTATTTCTACTTCTGTGCATCAAGTTAATTCTATTCTAGAGTATGTAGAACTAGAAACTGCCTATAATCCTTCATTTAGCTTTAAATGTTTTCTGTTTCCCATGTCCTCTTTGCCCCTCCTCTGTTATTTCAGCATTCATTTCCTACTGTCTGTGTATTGTGAGCAGTTGAAGTGGCCTCACGCTTCTAGTGGTATTACTATGACTCAGTCATATGAGAATTCCTCCTCATTCTCCGCATAAATACCCTGCAATTTATTTCTGTATCCTAGTACAGGATCTATTAAGAAGTTGAAGACTTTGGTGCTAATAAAACTAAGAGAGCACCCTCAGACTTCTTGCTTTTCATCACTATTTCAGAGGGGCTTTTTTTGCTATTTCTGCTTAGGTGTTCTGTTGATCCCCTGCTTCTCCCCTTTCACCTACCTTCCCCCGCCTCATTAAGTATTTTACTTCCATTTTTAGAACCCAGATGAATACTATATAAGCAATATTTGTTTAATAATACAGTAATACCCAACTTGCTGATGTTTTATACAAATGCTTTATGATCTGTGCTTGTAAGGAATAGCAAGGTGGTGTTGAAATGCCTCAACCAAGCACATAAAAACTATGATAAAAGGAAGCAAGGTGAAGAAAAAAAAAATTGATTAGCATGGCCTTTTGTATGTTAAGGGCACATAGATACTATTACAAAAATGAAATCTGTATGCTATGAAAGTGGGCATGAATTTTAGAATAAATAAAAAAAACCCAACAAAATATCTATCTGCCTGGAGATGTATAAAAATGAATTGCCTTTATCTTTTTCAGGTCATTAATTTTTGAATCTGTTTTGGGTTTTTAGAAGTCATAGACCTACTTATATACAAACTTTAGTGTCAGTTTTGTCGTAAGGTTCTTCCAATACTGACATTATAAAAACACGTTGTAGGCTTTATCTGCACTTGGAAGTGTTGATTCTAGTCGAGATATCAGGTGAAATTGATAGAGCAACTAATGAAATTCAAAATGAGATTTTTAAATGACCTTTCAGGTTAATGTTTATATAGACTTTTGCTCAGTCTTCAGATAACACTATTTTGGGAATTTAAATGGGGAGGTGTAGTTGATAGTATTTAACGTAGACTGTTCTGTTGGATGTTTCCATCCAAAAGAACTGTTAGCCTCTGTGATTTGCTCACAGATGAGCATTGCGTTTATTTCTTTTTTTTCTGTTTGGCCTATCATGTTTGGTGTTTCAACAACCAATTTTTGTTGCCAAAGAGGAAGGTTTCTAGATCTAACAGATAGCCTGAGCATTTGAATATGTATAACTGTATATGCTGTTAGGCTAAACAGTTAACATGGTAATATGCATGTTAAGAAGTTGACAGCTGTGGCAACCTAATGTATGGTCCTAGCTACTGGTATGAGGAAAAGAATCCAGTGGATACTGTATCAAAGCATCCAGTTTGAGAGAGACTAGCATTGTGGTCTTAAACTTCAGGTTCTCTACAGAGCTTCTGTGACCTTTCCCTGCCTGGGAATGTCAAGGGAACCAAAATTTACGCCACTTCATCTTATTAACTTAATTCAATGTATCCTACATTGTGCTGGCTTTTTTGCTGGCAAAAAGCCAGCTTTAAGTGAAGGAAATTCCAGCTTGTAGCAGGCAACAGGAAAACCCTGTGCCAAGCTCAACTCAGGATCATCTTCCTCCCTAAGACATTTGTATCTGTATTCGTAAAAGGGTATGTAATTAGAGTATAGCTTCAGTGCTGGCTGTGCTGGCTGAGGACAGCTTGTTTCTTTTCCTGAATGTTTTTTAACTTCTTGGTTTGTTTATTCATTTGTTTTGATATCTGACATTCGCTATATCTGGTTTTGAGCACAACTGTTTTCCATTTTACCATCCCTTGCTCCTGTCGAATTGTGCTCTGGTGTGTGTTTCAGACAAGCAGCAAAGTGAGTCTGATGTTTATTAGCTGTTTACATTTACCAGATGTAATATAAATTTTGCTGCTGAAGTTATATAGTATGAACAGCATTTAGCATTGTGCTGTTTCTTTTCCATCTCAGTTTCTGAAAAAAATGTACTGTCTGGGCCCTGAAGGCTTCTGTGGTTGGCATCTTTAAATCAAGATACTGTTTTTGTTTGCAAATGCCCAGTTATTTTGGAAGAATGTGGAGCTGTAGAAGAACTGGAGAGTTTCCATCCCTACTGCCCCCCCCCGCCCGTTTTGTATACTTTGTGCCAGGGTCCTGTTCTTATGATTGGCAATTGTTTTTTCCTGGAAAACCTGTATTTTAATTAGAACAGATAGATCTTGTATCTTGCCCATGGAGGGCAGTGCAAAGGAAAGATGTTTTCAGGAAAATGAAGGGGAAGAGTATTCAGGCAGACTGCTCTGGCAAATGTGTTTCAGCACCTGGATTGAAAATGGCTTGTAGTGGTTCTTTGAGCAGATTTGCTCATACAGCAGTCAGAAAGTTGACTTTGTTTTTTTTTTTTTTTTTTTTTTTGTTTTGCTGCTTGTTATTAATTTTCTAGCTTTT
>JAOEHY010010622.1:0-60698 GCA_025447955.1 Psilopsiagon aurifrons | reverse complement strand
CGCCCCCCCCTTGCAAAACACTCCTCCTTGAGTCCGTATTCTTAAATATAGAGCCAAACACCCATTTTAAGCTACCCCACCTCCTCCTGGTATGCCCCACTTGCCCTCGAACAGGCGGCGGAGGGCTGCGGGACGCAGCCTCGGGGGGCCCGGGCAGGAACTCTGAAGAGGCGCCCGGCCGCCTGCCCAGTGAGGCACCCGTTGCCCCATCACCTAACCCGGTCCCAGTCCCGCTCTTTCCCCTCGGCAGCCCCACCAGCGAGCTGCGGCATCCCACCTTCTACACAACACTCAGGGCTGGCCAACACCACAGGAAAAAATCCTCCCATCGGTACAACCTCAGCCCCTTCTCCCCAGACCCGGACAGGTGGAGGGCGACGGGAGAAAAAGGATATAGACTCAGGTACGCCCAGCTAAAGTCGTGCGTGAGCTTTAACCCACCGCTCGCAGCCGTTATTTAACGGCCTCACCGGTGCCCCCTACTTCCTCAGCGCCATGCCACCCCCATGGTCCGCTGACAGCCCCACCCCAGCCTAACAAAGGAGGCCCGTAGCCGCGGAGAGGGGTGGGAGTTATCATTCTCCACAGGGACCCGCCCCTCAGCTCCCTCCTTCCCAGCTAAGGGTGCTGCTGCCGGCTCTGCACAGCCTCCTCCCTCCGTGGCTGCCCGCCCTTCCCCGGCGGCAATAGCAGCAGCAGCAGCAGGGTGCTGCCGGGCGGGCGGTGTCTCCCAGGCGGCCTTGCCCGGATGTGCTACCCTGACTCATAGTCGCGCCGCACGCAGGCTCCGCGCCGCTGCCGTGCTCTCCCGTCCCGCTACGCGCACACGCCTCCCGCGCCCCCCTCCGCGCCAGCGGGGAGGCGGTGGCTGCAGCAGCGGCAGGAGGGGAAGGAGGAGGAGGCCGCGGCGGCACCATGGGTAAGTCGCCTCAGCTCTGCACTGTGTAGCCCCTGCCGCCACCCCTTTGCCCCCGGAGGCCGCCGCACGCTCATCTCCGGTTGCGGGTGACTGGTGCAACTTCCTCGTCGGCTGCCTTCCTCCCCTCAGCCCGGGCGGAGGGTTAGGGTGGCAGCGGGGCTCCACCTAGCTCCCCGCCGGCTCTGCCATGGCCACGGACTGGCCCCTGCCCCTGCGGCGCAAAGTTTCTGCGGCTCCTGCGTTGCTGCCGCCGCCGGCCGGCCCCGCCTGCCGGCTCTGCCCCAGCCCAGCGCCTGGCTGGTCAGCCCCGCGGTGCGACCCGCGCGGCGCTCGCGGTCCTGGGTGCGAATTCAAGTGGGGTCGAGGCAAGGTAAATTCCCCAAGTGCGAAGGGGGCTTCCGAGCAAGGAGTTATATAAGGTGCCCCCAGGACGCTTTCCTAGGGACTGTTTGCATAATGGAGACAGTTGGGGCAAGACGTTTGGAAGGTTATTTTATAATCTCCGTTAACTGTTTGTGGAAAACATAAGGATCCTCGTATTTCTCCGGCTTTTAGACTGAGCATTACTCATGCTTACAAATGCAGCCATATTACCTCTGCCTTTTTTCTGTTAAGGTTGTAAATTAAGTAGTTTCACAGTGCTCGCCACTTGTATGGGGCTTCCAACAGATGTCATGTGAATCTAGGAAGTATAGCGTTTGATTTTTTTCTACAGAGCGCTCAATGAATGTCTCTTGCCTTCTCCACCTTGCCCTCTTGCACAAACTACAGCTCTGCCACTATTAAAACAGCCACCGTAAAGCAGATTATCAGGGTGTAATGTAGATCCCAGGAATGGGTAGGGAGTGTCCACACGGAGCTGCCAAAGACACATCCAGCTCAGCAGATTTAATGGGAGCAAGGTTGCAGATCCGGAGAGCAGGGAGCTATGGTTTGCAACCAGGGTAAGGAGGTGGCAGTTCCTGAATTCGGCTCAGGGGGTTGACATCAGCACTTCCTGTGGTCTTAGGTAAATCAGTAGTTTCTTTGCAGATCACACACATCTTTCACTTTTAACTAGAAGTTTCTATGGAAAGAAACAGTTGCAGTGCCTCAGTTTTGGTGGTTGTGAAATGACAATAAATACTTACTGAACTCTTTTAATGCAAGGGAGAACTTTTGGAGAATGGTTCAAATTAGAAGCTGCCAGGTTCAGGCATGAGGAATAACTGTCAAGTTTCAACCAGAACTAGGTAAAACTATAATGGTGTAGTGGAGGTCTCTCTTTTCAAGTGGGTTGAAAAGACAAGACAACAGGATTTAGTTCGTATGTGTTTCCCATCTCTATTCACAAAATAGGACTATTAATCTTGTCATTCTGGTCAGAGCCTAGTTGCAACTAATTCTAATTTAGCTTCCAAAAATAAAAACTTAAGGACACCAGCTAAAACCTGTCAGAAAAGCTGGTGCAGAGTGAGCGCAGCACTCATTTTTAAATGAGACTGTGCTTCAGTTGCAGGCAAGTTTGTAAACAACTTGAAAATCTGCTACATCTTCTGCATAAGTCAGAGTAGTTGCAATTATTTTCAGAAAGACTGAAATAATTTTCCTGTAGAATCCGTCAGCACCCATCCACACTTACCCAGAAAGAATGGTTGTGAAAATACAGAGGAACCTCCCCACACACACACTTCACATGTCAGGGCCAGATTCCACTGTCTTTAAAATCAAGGCAAACTCCAAGTAGCCTCTGCAGCAGATCTTGTTGCAAGTAGCAAAGACTGAAAGCAGTTTCACCTCAGCTAGCAACTAGTAACGGCTTTCCATGTTGGAGGTCTGTGTTTAAGTGCATATAATCAATGCACTAGCTTCCCTCGTTCAGCTTATAGTATTGTTTTTGGTAATGCATTGCATAAAAGCTGAAAATCCTTAGAATTGAATCAAGGAAGAATGTGTTCTTCATCTAGCTTTTGTATCTTTCCATAAATTCTGTTCAACAAGTACTTATTTGTGGCAGAGTGCAGTAATGTCTTACGGTTAACTATATGGTCTAGTCTGTATTTATGAAGTTTGGTATGGTATTAGCTGGTTTCTGTACCAGTGGTATAAAACAGAAGCCCAAGCAGGTGTAATGTAGCTGCAGTCATAAGGTTTCTGATGTCAAAAATACTTCTTTTCTATGCATGGATCTGCATTATCTTTACTGTATAGAAATATCTTTGCTGCCACTGTTTCCAAGTATGTATTCCTCTGAAGACCTTATGGCTGTTGTTTCCTCCTAGAGACAGTGATTTTCTCTCATTAATATAAGCTATTTCCAAAATTATAATTTTTGTTGCTTGCATTTATAGTTTTTAAAGTTGTGCCTGAGTACAGTTTAAACAATATTGAACTTTTGGCTTTGAGAGGCAAGTTGTCTGAAGTACTCCTGGCAGTAGAGCACTTTGAATACTTGAGATGACATGAGCACCACCAGTTCTTTACTTCTGGTTTCATAAGGAACAATTTATAAGAGCTAATGTAATGCTACAGTTTCACAATGAATAGCCCCTTCCCCAGTCAATTTTTGTTTTTAACCTCAAAAAACACAACTGGTATATTTGTGCAAATACACTGTATCCAAGAAAATCTATTTTAGAGCAATGGCCTGTGGAAGTTATTGTAAGCAGGCTGCAGTTATTCTACTGACATAACTTAATGAAATAAAAATCAGGAACTTAGTTACATGTTGACCACTCAACAGTAATCCATTGGCCTGGGAAGATGAAGAAACACCACGTATGAGAGTTTCTATACAGAATACAAAACCAGATCACATTTATTTATTTATTTATTTTAATGGCATGTGTAATTTTGTTTCAGGTGTCAACATGATGGTCTGTAATAGTGAAAGGTCGTAAAAATATTCTTCCATTTTGACAGTACTGGTTTTGTTAGCAGGAAATGGATGGCAGCCTCTGCTCTGATGAAGCTTAATACACATTCAGGTGCTTAGTTGGGCAACAAACTGTGAAAGCAACCTGCTAGACTCTTTGTACAATATGTAGCAGTGATAGCACAATGACAAGATATGTAAGGTACACAGACTGTAATGTAGGTGGATTTATTTAAGTAGTGTCCACTTAGCTACAGTGTTGTCAGAATGAAGATTTATATTGTCTCTTTCCTCCCACTATGCTCTCATTTTCTTTTCTAGTTTTCCTGAAGAATTACCGCATGCAACTATGTATCAAGTTTTGGGGTCAGCCTGGTGGTTGTGAAAGCCAAATCCGAACCTAACCGCAGATCAGGGTGTAACAAGACACTGTCTGTCTTCAGGAGGTTGGTTCGCAAAATAAAGGAGGCAGGAGGATGTGAATCTTCAGGCGTGGCTGTGTGCAATATTGGTTTTGGAAAGATAGGAATAAACCTGCTTTTCATTAAAAAATGTAATCAGTAGCCTCAGACACAAGGAAAAATGAAAGCTAATGAAAAAATTTCTTCCATCTTTAAAGCTCTTTTAATAGTCTTATTAAGAGCGATGCAAGCCAGACTAATAAACTGCTTGGCAAAGAGATAAATCAGTTGCGCAAAAAGATAAATTTTAATTATTTTGATTTTATTTTGGTTTTTTAAGTTACAACAGTGAGGCTTCTAACAACATCAGTAAATTCTAGCCAGCCAGAATACACCAATTTAAGCCAGTATAAAATGTTGTATTAGCCTTTCCTAAAAACACAACTGATTTTGGCAAAAGTCTTGTCTTTGAATACAAACACAGAGGAATCTGCTTTTAGTCTGCAGCTCTCTTGCTTCAGTAATGATCCTTCAAGTAATGTTCTTATAATGAATCTGTTCCCATGTTCAGGCCAATATTTGTGTTCTTTTGTTATTATATGAGACTGAAATCACTGATTTTTGTCTTTAGCTTTAGGTTAAAGGCTTTATTCACAAGTATGTTTCATGAAAGCAGAATATTCAGAGGTGGTTTCAGAAGTCTTTGAGGAACATCTGGCTTTCTACAGCGTCAAACTAGAAGTGGAATGAGAAAGGGCAAAAGAACAACTGAAACCTGAAGGAAACAAAGCAGTAATAATGGAAATGAGAAAGGTACCGAGACAAGAATAGAAGGCAACAAAAATCCCCTGAGGGAAATGTATCGAGGGAGAGAAATACTAGGAGAGGAGGAAAAACAGTGGCAATAAATGGATGAATGGAACAACAGAGGACAGGAACAGGAGAAAGAAATAAGGAAGGAGCTCTATTCTGCAGCCCATTGGGGTGTAAATGTAAATAAAATGAGGTAATTTTTATCTTCTGTTTTTGTGATATCATTTGGCTGCTGCTGACAGTCCTTGAGAAGACTCATTATAATTTTCCTCAAGTAAAGCTGATTTATTTATGAAAGTTCTGAGAATTTAATTATTTATAAATATGTAACCACCTACCACCCCCAAGATTAACATAAACTAACATTTGTTCAATGAAGGGGAAAATGTCATCATCATTCGACAGGAGAGAAAGCTATGGAGATTAATCTATGGCATCTGTCAGGGAGGTTGGTTGTCCCTTTTTAACTCCTTCTCAAGATGTAGTTCATGTTTTAGGATCACAAAGGGACATTAGACAGTGACCCAGTTACATAAGAGAAAACCCACTTTCCACTGCTGACTAGTCCACCTGGGTCTGCTCATGTGCTGCATGTTCAAGAAAAACGAGCATCCCTGCTGTCTTGATACTGTTGGAGGCACTATGTTTCATATTCTTACTTGTTTCCAGGTTAAAATAGATTAGGAACTGCACCTAAACTTCTGTATATTAGGAGTCTTAAAATGTGGATCTCTGTTCTCCAGCTAATACAGAGTTATTTTTTTTTAATGACAGTTTGAATTCTGATTAGACAAGGAGTTTTTCCTAGTAAGGGATTTTGTAAGTAGCAGATTCCGCTGCAAGGACAATCTCCCAGGGCCTCTTTTTGTTAAATATGGTCTAGAAAATTATTTCTGTTTACAAATTTGAATATAATCACAACTAAACAAAATTTGGTAGGGTAAAATGATAGTTAGAAGCTACAGACTTTGGAATGTTGAAGTTCCTTTTAGTCCAAAAAAATAAGTGTGGTATATTAGAATTTATCTGCACTCCAGATATGCCTAATAGAATTTGTAAACTCTCTAAAACAAATGGCTGCGTTTCAAAGAGTTAAAGCTGTGCACGCAGCCTGGTGAGATCTGTTCAGCCTGAGAGTTGTGTGATTCTTGTATAGGAAGCTTTGAAGTTATGCAGAAGCCCTGGTGATCTTAATACCGTTCTTCAGCTGTAGACCAAATAGTTTACAAAGTCAGCAGATATTCGGAAGAATCTGTCAAATCTATAAACCAGATATCTGCTGTTCATTTTACTCCAGGTAGAGGACAGAATTTAGTGCAGAATGCTTTGGAACCTGCAAATAAATACAGCATACCTTACCTGTACAAGTATGTGCTGGCAAGATATGTGTCTCAGGAATTTCTCAGATTTAAAGCACTTTCAAATACATCTTCACAAATTCCAGTAAGTCTGGGAATAAATGTGTGTGTGTCTCAAGTGGCTGGAATTCAACATATGTATAGAGACAATTTAGATGCCTCAACAAAGTTGTGTCAACATTTGCAGTTTAAAATAATAAAGTGCTTTCATTTCATGAAAAAAAAATTCTATTTCTAGGTTAGATACAAACCTCTTATAAAAATCATATTTGCACATTTAAAAATCGGAGAAAATATGTTAAAAGAACCCCACACTTTTGCAAAGGAGATATTTTAAGTGCTCTGTTTCAATATTGGATCCCATTTTCCTCATATTTCACAGCTCTTATAAGCTTACTGCTTCCTAGTCATGTATTATAGGAACATCTGAGGCATAAGTCAATTCTGGGCTTTTATTAAAACACTGAGCTGTTCATTTGCATTAGTGATAGCTCAGGGAAATTCATGAAAGTCAAGCCGTGTTATTTAAATTCATCTGTTGGTTCTATCCACTGATACTTGCCAACCTGATGGATGCAATAATTTTGAAGAAATACGCAAAATTTGTGTATAATTTTAAGTTTTTGTTGACCCTTCCTATCAGTTGACTCAGATTTGACAAATCATTTCTGTATCTAGTTGAATCCGGTTAAGCAGGTGCTTAAATTCACATGGTGAATAGCAGCCTTTCTTTCAGGCTTATTGCCTGTGCTCTGCAAATGTACTTGACCTGGGAGTAAGACTGAACAAAGAGATGGAGACTGAGTGTGAAGACTGGAATTCATGAAGGAGAGCAGCTAAGCAGTATGGGATGGATGACATGATGAGGATTGAACAAAACCTGTTAGGAATTTGTCAGGGCTGCTAATGAGCCTGTGGGGAACAGGCCTATGTTGTAACAGAGTATTTGTGCTTCTCTCGTCCTTATCTTCTGTACAGCAGAGATCTATAGTAGCTTGGAAGTCTCTTGTAAGAGACCTCTGTCATATCCAGCACTTCACAAACTCTGTTCTAACCCTTTTGCCCTTAATTTATATCCAGACTGGAAACTAAAATTGCATTGTACCATATTAGGTTAATTCTGTGACAACATTTTGTGGATGGAAGCTGAAAATTCTGCTAGCCTAGCTATTTAATGTAATCAAAAAAATAAAATGTGACCACCTGCAAGCCTTCATGGTCTCTAGAGTGAGTGGCGTGTGTGCCTGGGGAGGTCTGCATGTTGCTGAGGTTGGCCTGCCCTCTGGCAGCTAGGAACTCATTTTGGGAGCATATTTAAAAACACCTCTTGTCTTTGATGTTGGACCTGACAGCCCAGTGACTTAGATTAATGGGACTATTTTAACATTTCTTGCCTGAAATGCAACTTTACAAGCAAATGTTACTATTTAAAGGGGCAGTAGCACACCTGTTCCCTTCTCTAGCCTTGCTAAGTTTGTTCCTGTATGCCTTCTTTATGGGAGAAATCCTATCATGCTCTCAGTCAACAGCACCCAGTACCCTGCAGGCAAAACTTAAGTTCAGTACTGCCAAATAGGTACTTGTGCTACATGAAGGCTTTGGAGCGATTTCCTTAAATCAAAATGCTGTTTTATTTTGGCAATAGGAACAAAGCATAGGAAGAGAAAAGGGTTTTTAAACCAAAGCAGGATTGTCACATCTCTCTTATCTAAATCTTCTGTGTCTACAGACTATTTAACTTACCTCTCCTGGGCCTCTGGAGGAGCCAACTGAAGTTAAGTCTTCTGAGTCCAGTGTAATAGCATCTTCATATCTCTTGACTTCTTCCGTCAGCAGTCTTCCAGTGTGCACAGCAGTCTTCCAGTGGAAGTCACTGGATTACTGGTATGTTAGGACCCACTTGTACAAATATTTAAGACACTCCTTCTGAACTTCAGTGAGCAATTTAAGAGACAATGCAGTGAGTGAACGTGACCATCAAGAGAAGCGGCAGCAGCAGTGAACAGTTGTGTGGTATTTCCACATTTACCTTTCTCTGTTTTTTCACTCTTCCTTAAGTAACTAGTAGCTATTATTTTTTGCCTTCCCCTGTGTTTATGTATTGGGATGATTTTAGAAGCAGGATGTTGTTCTATGAAGGGGAAAAAAAAAAGGCGCACCACAACGGAACACTGGTTTGTGAATACACTCATTGTAAAAATGTCTGGTCTGATTAAATGAATTTAGAAATCCATTAATATGCTTTATACGAATACATTTGCTCTCATCCTGCAAAACCTGTTGGACAGTCACCTTTCTTACCTGGTTCTTCACAAAGCTCAGGGAGAATATACGGGCATGCTTGCTCCTGCCCTATGGAATTAGGGGAAAAGCAGGGAAATGTTAGCATTTGAGGGAAAGAGATGGAACATATACATAAGGGACTGCTGACAGGAACCAAGCAGGTTCAGGTTTATTGCTTGTTTGTTGGTTTTGTTTTTTTTTTTTTCCTTTTGTCTTTTTTTAGATTTTTGCAATAAAAATTCCATCACCCATTCACAGCTAGATAGTGCTTCAGTCCAGTCAAAGATACAAATCAATACCTTTATATGCAGCAGTGCCCAAAATACAGTGTGCACTTTCCAGGCAAAAAACAGACTTCTGTATCTAATATTACAATGTACTTACTGTCTTTAAAGTTTTTTTCCATTTTACAAAGGAATCCTTTCTTACTCTTCACATTCTCTCCCACAGCCATCTAAATCCTTCAGGCTTCTTTATTTCATTGCCCAGTTTTCTGTAATGTCTTCCTTGCCACTATCTCCTCCAATTACCTGTTCTTTTCTGGTTTTCATCCCTTCTCACCCTCTGTCTTCTCCTCTGGTCTGTATTAATTAAATATCTGACATCTTCTTCCATTACCTACACTTTCTACTATCCTTTTTCAGGAAAAGAATTGAAAAAGCTGATGCTCTACTTTCTAATTTCAAGAGGCTAAGCGATTTTTTTCTTCAGTTACATATCTGTTGTTTACAACAATCATACTTCAGTTTTGCCTGGTGTATGTGTACAATAAGTGAGAATACATGAAAGAATGTATTTGGTAGGAAAGAAATGTACGGAATTGGGCCCTATTCATGTAAATGCTATTTTTACAACATTCTTGTACCCACACAAAGCCCACACTGAGTACCACTGAAGTCATTGGGATCCTGCTTTTCTAACTGTAGTAGAGCTTACACTGTTTTGGTGAAACTGTGCAAAATGGCATGCATCACTCCACTCCGTCCTTTCAAGAAGTAGTAATGTTGGCTCTCCAGTTTATACAGTTAGGGGAAAAATGGCAGACATTGGACTGATTTTTGACCGTAGAACATAGAATAAAATCATAAAATGGTCTGGGTTGGAAGGGACCTTCAAAGTCATCTAGCCCAAAACCCCTGCAATGAGCAGGTGCATCTTCAACTAGATCAGGTTGCCTGGAACCACATCCAGCCTGACCTTGGATGTCTCCAGGAGTGGTGGATCCATTACCTCTGACCAGCCTGTGCCAGTATTTTACCATCCTCATTGTAAAAAACTTTCTTTCCCATGTCTAGCCTGAATCTCCCCTCTTTTGGTTTAAAACCATTAGCCCTCATCCCATCGCAATAGGCCCTGCTATAAAGTATCTTCCCTTGTTTCTTATGGGTTCCTTTTAAGAATTGAAAGGCTGCAAAAAGATCTCCCTGGAGTCTTGTCTTCTCCAGGCTGAACAACCCCAAGTCTCTCAGCCTTTCCTCATAGGAGAGGTGTTCCTTTCCTCTGACCATTTTTGTGATCCTCCTCTGGATCCTCTCCAACAGGTCCATATCTTTCCTGTACTGAGGACTCCAGAGCCAGACACACTACTCCAAGTGGGGTCTCACCAGAGCAGAGGGGTGGAATCACCTCTCTTGTCCTGCTAGCCACGCTCCTTTGCATACGGCCCAAGGTATGACTGGACTTCTGGGCTGCATGTGCAACTCATGTCCAGTCTTTTATCCACCAGTACCCCCAAGTCCTTCTCCTCAAGGGTACTCTCAATCCTGTCACCCTCCAGCCTGTATTGATACCAGGGGTGGCCCAACCTAGGTGCAGGACCTTGCACTTGGCCTTGCTGAATCTTGTGAGGTTTGCATGGGCATACTTACTGAGCTTGTCAAAGTTCCTCTGGATGGCATCCTATCCCTCAGCTGTGTCAGCTGAGCCACTCATATGCATACGTACTGCATCCCACTATGTTGTTGGTCGTTGATTAAGATATTCAACAGTACTGGCGTATTTTATTCATAGATATGATGCTGTACTTACATAGCATCTGAGAGTACTTGCCAAATTAAGAGAGACCCATATCCTATGATAAAGAAAATTATTTGGTGCACTTGTTTTTTCTTAAAAATTTATGGAATGATATAGTTCATGTATTTTTTTATATCAAAGAAGGACCCGATTTAACATGGACATCATCATATTAGAACACCCTCCTGTAAAAGGAATAATAAGCACAGTGTTATGAGCTATTAATCTACATAGTGACCTTTGTTCTCTCTCATAGCAACATAGTGAAAAAGAAAAATGTGTTCAGAAACCCATTTCAGAAACTCACTTTGTACCCATTAGATGATGGCTTTCAATGCTTTCTGATATTCTCCAAAAATGTTAGGAATCCCTCTTAGCAAAACTGCTACATATTGTGCTTCTAAGGACACATACATTAAAGTGTGGACACTTTGTGCTCCAAAGGCAAGACTGGTGGAGAGAAACAAAGCAATTTAATACACTTCAGAATGCATCTTCATCCCAGAAATGATCTGAAGTGCTTGTTTATCTTTATGAAGGCCATAACTTCTCCCTTTATGAGGAAGGTGAAGGCATCAGAGTTCTTTTTTTGGCTGCTGAGAACAAGGTAGAATTTAAGACTTCTTATACAGTCTCTGGAAGAGACTGGAAGAGTTCTATCATGGACATAAAATTTGAGTTAAGTGTATGTACCCGATTTGAAATAGATGGCTGGAGAGAGAAATCTCCTGCATAATGCAGCACTTCATGTTAGCAAGGGGAGCCTGTTTTACTTTAGTTTTGTTTTGTTTTTTTTTTTAAGTTGATTTTAAATAGGCTTTCTGATAAAAAGCGGCAGCTGTGGACTACTGGATTGGTTTTAGCCTGCTGATCTCTTCCAGTTCTGAACAGTTTTCTGCACTTTGGTGATTACAACAGCAAGGTGTCACTTGGAAGCCAGCATACTTTGTAGCTATTGGAATTAAACTGCTTTCTTTTCTAAAGTCAGAAGCGGTCATCAGCCAAACAGCATTTTTGGCTGTACATAATGAACTTGCTGCATTTTTTGAAAGCTGGTTAATAGGCACATTTTACAAAATTACTTAATCTTTGGCAGGTTTTTTTGAGCACAGGCTTTTCTGTTTGACCTTTTTCATGTCTCAAAAAGTAAATAGATAAGCCTATTAATTATTTATTCCCCATTACCATTAATTTATTTTTTGCAATCAGAAATATGCTGAGGAGTCTGCCTGCAGATTAAGATTAGACTCTGCTTGGGGACAGATGTGACAGAGACCAAGAATTATATATCAAACTTGAAAATTCAGGAATTCTTGCAAGCTCATGGTTTTTTTTTCCTTCTTTCTTTTCCCCAGAGTCATGTACTACTTGCAAAAGCAGCCGTTGTAACAAAACAGGCCTTTTCTGATTTTGGTCACATTTTGGTGATTCAAATATTTTTTGCTTATCACTTTTTGGTTTAACACTTAATTGTTGGCCTCTCAGAGAACAATCAGAATAGATTTTTGATGGCCTCTATGGTTATTGTATTTATGCAGTGGTAAAAGATTCTTATTACTTAGGTTTTAATCATGTAGCCTGTGTTGGACTTCAGTGTTATTTTTTAACACCTCCAGAGGGTCAGTGCAAGTTTAGAAGCCAAATTCTGCTTTTGTACGTGAGCATGCTAATCTGCTCTGTATCCATGGAACTAACTTGTCCTGAGAATTCAGCATATCATTTAAATCTTTTCATTCTAGAGGTTTCTGCTGCTTCATCTGCTGCAACCTAAAGGTAACATCAAGCCATCAGACGAGAAAGTCTGGTTGATTTGACATGAAAGGTCTGCATGCTCAACACAGCTTGTAAAGAGTTATTAATTTAATGAAAGTAAACCTTTTTATTCAGTACTGAGACACGACTTCTTTAAATTGAATACAGCAGACTATTGAATGACAGGTTTAAGTGTGTGTTGTAGTTTTAAATGCCGCTGTATTGTAGTGCTATAAGTGACCTGGATGCAGAGCATTTAGAAAAGGTAATCTGTTGAAACCAGCTTTGCTGCTGAAGCCCCTGTGAAGTCAGATTATGGCCTCAGTCCCCATTGCCCTGTGTTATGCATAAAGTGACTGCAAATTTGATTTAAGATGGTAATTGGGCCCAAATTGTAGCTTTTATATTCTGCCTGTGCATAAATGACCATAGGATAATGGGTTATAAAGTGATGGGTAATAAAGTGATGCCCAGGGTGCCTTCATATTTGAGATGACTTGTAGAAGTCTTGTTTTTAAGTACTCATCATGGTTTAGTAGAATTAATGGCTGTAAGATTGGTGTACAGTTTTGAGGCTGCAGTGACTCACAGCTGTGGAAGCCAGAAAAAAGCTGCAGATGTTTGGTACACTGGAGAATTTGTCATACAAGGGAATTAGGAGTTGTATCCTCAAAAGACTAGTCGGATCAGTTTATCATATTGTCAGACACAGATAAGAAAATCAGACTTGTGCATTAGAGAGAAAAGGTAGATGTGCTATCCATGAGTGACAAACTGACTTGTTACTGAAAAGGTAAGAGTACTGACCTCTGTCATTTAAAAAAGTCTTCTTCAGAGGGGGTCTATAAACATTAATTCATCTAAATAGCATTTTAAGTGAGAGAGTGAAGATGATACAATGTTTAACTACATGAAAAGTGAAGCAGGAAAATAAAACCAAATTTAGCCCCTCCAACCTGTTTCTTTAAAAAAAAACAAAAGCAAAGCCAAGACAGTAGATTGTAACATCTGTACTGTTTTCATGCAGGGTTTAAAGCTAATATATTGGAGAAGGCTGCTGTTGACCCAGATATGGTAATAAGAAATAAATGAAAACTAAATTTTTACTTTGAACTCTGAAATGTGAAAGTAAACAAGTAGCGTAATGAATGAAAAACACACTGTGCCAAAGAAATATTGGTTCGATATATGTGAAAACATTTGCTCCTAAAATCTAGTTTTCTAGTGTGACACTTCATCATGAAAAGAGATACCAAGGTACAAAATGTGTCCTAATGGCAACCAGAATTTTCAAAGGCAATGTTTAGACCACAACTCATTACCTCAAAAAGTAAAGTTTCTGGGTATTTTTATAATTATTTCATTTTATACATGTCATCTTGTAGCAATTGGTAGTCTGGGAAGTTCCTAATCACTTGTTTTAATAGGACCATGGAGAGTTAATATACTTTTGTAGTTTTACAAGTAAATAGTTCACAAAATCACATTTGTGGTACTTATGCTCTATTTGTGTCATGTACACTCATCTCACAGATGTTGAGATTTTTGAACTGAATTCAGAAGTACTTTTCAGATAGAAATAATAATCTTTTCTTGGTATTAAAATGCTGCTACAGAAAATGAGCCTCATTAGAGCTCTTTTTGTTTGCCTTTACAACTGAAGACCACAGTGAAAAGGAGTCTGCCTTCTCTGGTCTTCAGAGTTTTTCTCAGATCTTCCTGGAATAATATGAAGGACTTACCAAATCAAGATAATTTTGCATCATACTCAACAAGTTGCCTTTACCCAACAGGACAAGAGGGAACAGGCTCAAACTTAAACAGGGGAAGTTTAGATTGGATATAAGGAAGAAATCCTTTACTGTAAGGGTGATGAGGCACTGGAATGGGTTGCCCAGGGAAGTTGTTCAAGGCCAGGCTGGACAGAGCCTTGGGTGGCATGGTTTAGTGGGAGGTGTCGCTGCCCATGGCGGGGGGGTTGGAACTAGGTGATCTTGAAGTCCTTTCCAGCCCTGACTATTCGGTGATTCTATGATAGTAAGACTTAGCCTCCATCATATTTTACGATCAGAGTCTGTATATGTGGAAATTCAAGCAGTAATAAAAATAAATACAGCATTGAGTAAATGCAAGACAAGAATCTCACAATTAAACTTAACAGTGTTTAGCAAGAGAAATCATTTTATTCATGCAAAGGAGTGCTCTCTTACCCGTGTTTGAGGATTTTTCTTGAGCCCTAAGTATTTTGTAGAACAGAAGGATATTTACCTGTTTGGAAAGAAAAGGAAAAGATTTGTTATGTAAGAGTTACACAGTAAGAATAGTCAGATCAGGATTTTTCCAATCTGTGTTCCACTTATTTTTAGTAAGGCCAAGCAGTTGCATTTCTGTCACACAGCAGGACTAAGACGTACCTGTAAGAAGCATGTGCTTCCTGGAAGCACCGTAATAAGCCCTGTGGTGGAAACAGTGAAGGTGTCTTGAGCTGAAATTTGAACAGATTCATGGAATCATAAAAAAAATGCAGAGCTGTCATTTAGAAAGATTTTGAAGCAGGACTATTGCCAACACTAGAACCAGGTCAGCTATGACTCTAGCTACTGCTTGAAGCCTCTTTAGTCTTTGTAATGTCCCTTCAGGTAGCTGCAGGCTCCCCTTAGCCTCCTCTTTGGCAGACTAAAGAAGCCCCCAGCCTCCCCTATCATGTCATGTGATGTCATCTGGGTAACACTGTCCCAGACTTTCTCCAGTTTTTCAGTATCCTTGTGATCTGGGACACCAAGAACCAGACAAAGAATTTTGAGACGCACAAATCCTTGCCAGGCATCAAGCAGAGCCTTGATCTGCTGGCTGCTCTCCCAATATAATCACTATACTGTTTGCTTTATTTACCTTGAGAGCACGCTGCTGCCTCCTGTTTTACTTGGCATCCACTGTAACCCCTGGGTCTTTTCAACAGTTTATTCCCAACCTGCATGGATGCTTGGGGTTATTTTCCTTAGCTGCAGAACTTGGTGTTTATTCTTGATGAACTTCAGGAGACTTCTGTTGATCGAGTTCACAGGTTTCTTCTGAAAGGTGCCTCTGGATTTCTGTTTGGTATGCCAGACATTCCCTCAAAATCAGTGTTGTCTGCAGAAGATTACAAATGCGTATCTGCCTTCAGGCTAGTGGTTTCAAACACAAACTGCATACTCAAAATGTGCTATTTAACCAGTCCATACAAGGCTGTGTACACTCACATTTGACTGTGATACTAAGTAAAGCAGTGATAAACACTTAGTATGTGTGACTGTAGGAAAACTGAAAAAGTCTGTACACTTGAAAAAAACCTCTAGGAGTGTTTGTCAGACTAGCATTTGCAGTTTCAAGTGAACATGAGTTGCTGGCGATCATTTCATGACGGTAACTGCAATAGAAGTGAATAGAGGAATGGCAAACCTTAATTTGTATACATCCAACAGACTTAATTCTGCAGAATAACACTTATGATGAAACATGAATTCTCAGGTCTACAGTAAACAGGATTTCAGCTTTATCTGTGCAACATTACTTAGCTGATGAGGAATGCATTAAGATAGACTTGCAAGACCAATTAATGGGAAACCATTGGGTCCAGATCTCCCAATCATTCTTGTGAGAGCTATACTGAGCCCCTTTTTAGCTAAGCAAGGGACAGTGCATACGTTGAGCTTTCTCTGCTATGGAATAAAATGAGCCAAGGTGTGTATTTAGAAGCATTCCTGAGTCCCCCAGTTTAGTCATAGTCACAATCTGTCTGCCGTGGCCCATTCTGACTTAACTATAGAGGTAAAAGCCCTTATGTAAGTTAGGTTCATTTATCCCAACAGTGTGCTTTTATTTCTGCATTTTATTTTGTTGGTTTTTTTTCTTCAGCAATAAATTTTTATCAACCTGGAGCAAAAGGAAGCTTTTCCAAGATGAGTTTGCACTAGTAGAGTTTTTTGTAGCATCTGTCATTATTTTTATCCCTTTACAGCACCTATGGTGTAGGCCTGAAATAGGACAATCAAAACTTCTCCTCAGCTGGATCAGAGAATAATTCCTTTTGACAGAAGCGTTTAGAACTTCACTAATGGGACATAACTGCACTATTTTTCAAGGGATTATCACAGTGGATCCTACTCAGAGGATCATGGGGAAGACAAACTTCAGTATAAAATCTGGGCAATGCAGAGACATGCATTTCCTGGGATGTTCTAGATTCTTCAGTGCTAACAGAGTTTTTAGTCCGCTCCCTCTGGGCCTTCCTGTAATCTTTTTCTTAGGGGAGTCCGGCTTTGATTACATATGGGAAGTGCTGACATAGAATAGGGGAGTGCTTAGTCTGAGAAGGCCTAACGTCTAGATGAGATACAGGAGCTAAGCATGTCCTGTCATCTGCTGTATTTATAGGGGATTTGAAATCACCAGCAATTGCCAAACTGCTACTTATTGTGCCTAGCTGCCTATTTCAATAGGACAAAAGGAAGGAGAAAGACATCTTTTTGTCTTGTGCTTATAGCTGAGCATTAGCAGTTTTCCTGATAAACATTGCTTTAAGGATCAATTGCTGACTGTATTAATTAATATTACCTCAGTAAAATTCCACAAGGCTTTTGTGTGTCAATAAAATGGGGAGAAAGGCTATTAAGCCTGATAGTGCTTTTTAAGGGAGTTTTTATTCCTATATGCAGCTTCTGGATATAAATGGAGTATGGCCAGCAACAAAGCTGCGCTGATCTGTGCCTGCTGATACAGAAGGATGCTGGTCTTTTCCTCATCTCATTAAAACCTCAGTAGGTCAACAGTAGTTAAAATTGACAGCAACTCTTTCCCCCTGTAATGTGTGACAAATTCTGAACTTTTCTTCACTTCCCCTTCCTTCTGCTTTTAAGGGACCAATTATAATTGAGAAAATGAAGTGTCAGAAGAAAAACCAAATTGCAAAACTTAATAGGAGAGATTCTTTCCTCAATTGTGGCCCTTTCGTGGCTGGCATCTGTGGGAGTTATAAATTCCTTGAGAAGAATTTCCTTGGAGCAAACACTGTAAACATGCAATATAGAGAAGACTGCTATTCCTTAATGTCGGTGAAAGATGCCTACTGGAGGATGGGCTACAGCACATTGTTGGAGTTTTTCAGACTATTGACAGACTACTGGAAAGTTTCTTAGTGTGCTAAAGGCTGCAGCATCCTCCTTACATGAAGGAGCTGGCCAGGAAATCACCTCTCAGAAAATCATGCTAGGTTTTGACTTCTCTGCCTTCTGAAATATCACTGCATCCTTCAGTCCTAATGGCAAAAGGGCTGACAGACGATCAGTAGCTCAATCCTAAGAATCTCTCTGTGTTGTCAGTAGTTTACTGACACTATATACCAGAGTAACAGCACAACTGCAGTTAACAGTGATAGAGTTCTCTGAGACAATGATTGAAAGTGGCATACAATAAATAACATGAATATCCTGAAATACTGACTTACCGCAGTGGAAGTTTCTCTGTAGATGCGTGGTTGTGACAGACTACATTACACATATGCTCTGGGTTTTAGGTGCTGCTTCCCAGTGTGGCATTCACAAACCTTAGCCAGGAGTTTTGGCTGTCTAAATGGTGCCTGGAGAGTTCAGAGTAGGATCAGCTACTGAGCTCAGCAGGAAACCACCCGTAATTAACATGCATACAATTTTCTGTTCAGCACAATTTCTGGCTTAAGCCCAGGGCCTGGAATTATTTCTTAAGGGTGGATGCGTGCACCTTTTCTATACAAGTTTGAAACTTAATTCATTTTTTTCAAACGTGAATGGAGGAAGAGGCACATCTGGGTTACCACCTTCATCTTCCTTGGGATAGGCATATGCTTATGCAGGAAAGTGGATAGTACAGCTTTTTCTGTGCCTGAAAATGAAGCTGTGCCCTCAAACAGACCAGAAAACCAGGCCTAATAGTGGCATGCATTCATAGCCTGTTAGTCAAGGCATGTTTTTTAAAAGGTGGATGTGTTTAGTTCCAGCACTTTTTCCTGTGAATGCTCATTTGTTTTATGCAATGACTGCTTAGTATAAAATATATCTCAACAGAAGAGGTAGGAGATGTTTCAGTTATCACATGGAAAACATAATCTGATGTATGTTTCTGGGAAATTGTGTTTAAATCCTTTCAGGTAGAGGATAGCATTTGGTCTATTTTTGTATTTAGGCTAACATGAAAAAGGCATTTTCACATTTTTTTACCATCTGCTTTCTGCTGGATGCTACTGCCTGTCTCCGAGAATTCCTGTATTGTCTCTGTGTGGGGGGCATATTTGACAAAGGTCCAAGAAGTATTTCTTTCAGAAATCCTGATAAGGCTGATACATTAATTTGGTTATTAGGCTACCTGAGAGGACTAAGAGAGTTTTGGATTTGGCTTAAGCTGAATGCATGTGGAACTTTAAATTAAATTTCTCCATAATTTGGTGGCAGGTAAATGGGACCATGAGAGATAGGCTGTACAAACCTGAGTTGTTTTGTTTCTCTTCTCTCCCTGTGATTTAAGGATCAGTCAAGATCTGCTTCGTCATCAGAGGTATAAGCGTCTCAAAGTAGAGTGGACATTCTTGATTTCGGGCCATAGCATTTGCACCTGTATCCAGTTATGGCAGAACCTTGCATCCCTTGTGAAACACATCCCAAGGACTTGTTTGTCTTCCCCCTCTGCTATTAGCTCTGCCCTTTATCCTTGAGACCTGCAGATTGTATGCAGAGCCTGACCCCTTTCAGTTTCTGTCAATATGACTCTTTACTTAGTCTGAGAGATGGTTATTAAGCAGTGAAAGCAAAGCACTCCTCCACTTTGAAACACACTCAGATCCTGCTTGCGGGGGAAACAAATTACTTGCAATTTAATGTGGCAAGTGGCATTTTGCAGAAATATTTTGCCTTTTAAAAATGTATTTGGTTTTGGAAAAAAATATTCTAGGTTGCCTTTTTTATTGAGTTTCTTACAAATACATGTGTCTTGGGAGTATTTTATTTGTTTTTGTGATATTGTCCAAATACATCTGGTTGCAGAATGAGGGATTAATAGTTTAATTAAGAGGCATGAGATACAAGACATACAAAGCCTTTTCTTTTGAAGATTCCCCCACCCTGATTTGCACTGATTTTCAGTGGATCCATGTTACATCTTCTCACTCATTCAAATGTTCATTGTAGTTATCTGAAGTAATACTTGAGGCCTATAACATTTGGATTGTGATTTATCCAGCTGTGCATAATACTGTAATGTGCTGCCTCAGTACGTCAGTATCGTGTTTACTGCATTGTCACTGTTGTATAATTTTTACTTAATAAAGCTTTTAAATGGTGTGCAGAGGTAAGTGATCACTCGTAACTGCAGCAGTCATGCAGAATATTAGTGGAAAACTTTCTTTAAAATAGGTTTATATTCAGCATGTTCTGCACCATTTTAATTTTGCCATCTGATTATGCAGTTTTATGTCAGTTTTAAATGAAAACTTGGTTGAATGCTTTAGAGAGCATCTGAGCTGATCCTATCACTGCAGCGTTTTTCCTGATGCTCTACATCTTATGCATTCTTAAATGAGAGCAAATAACTGCATTAATAGGTAAGTATTACTAGATGGATTAATGCCTACTAATCTTAGTAACCCCAGGTTTAAGGCACTACATGGTATCTGTAAAAACAAATTCTAGAGTACGTTTTGGCCCTGAAAGCTTACAGATGAATGATACTGATAAACCAGTCTTCAATTTACAGTATGCAGGCACCACAGTCTGCCTCCAAAGTACATATTGTTGATTTGGGGCCATTTTAGTAATTTGTGCTAAACTGCTACGTTGAAGGACTAGTGGCATCAAACAGTCTCACCAGCCAAGCAGTGCTTTCCAGGATTGTCTCAATTTCCTTCATATCCATTAGAGAATATTAAAAGCCTTTTTCTCCAAGGCATGAGGAGACTGTCAAACTTCTGTCAGTCCTTCTATGATTAAAGGAGCTTTTTGAATTACAGGTTTTAACACTCATATTTTCATGAGGAAAGGCACATTGTTATGTGATAGTCTTTCTCTCCCTTCCTTGAGACAAAAATGTTTTGCCCAGAGTAACTTTGGTAGGAGAATACAGGCAAACAAGTGCTTACCACCATATGAATTTTTAATTTTAAGACATTTGTAAATAAAGGAGTTCAAAATCATGCATTAGATATGCAATCAATCTCTTTATAACAAACTTGCACTGAAAACCAAATAATAGCACAAACGGTAGGTCACTTCCATTATGAACTTGTTTGCACACACTGATCAAATTCAGTGTATTTGCAGGGCTGAAAGCTTTCATGTGTAGCTTGTAATTATCATGTAGCTTGTAATTAGGAGTCATGATTTTTTTTTTCTTGTAATTTTGGGGGAAATTAAAACAAATTAAAAGAAAATTTTAAAAATTCTGTAGAGAGCAACATAAACCACTATTAAAACTTCAAATCTAAGGAATATATGCCCTTCAGGACATCATTGGAAAGACCCCCAGCCTCACAAGATGCAGAGGCTACAACTCTCAGTCTTCTGCTGGTATAGAAAATTGGTAGAAAACTGCCTGTTTACATAAAAGATAACTGTGGGGGCAACTACAGTAGATCAGCTGATTTTGGATATGTGTGTTGTGTTGTCAAGAAGGAAAATGGAACTTGCACGAGTGTTGCATAACAATGTTTTACGCCTTTTTAATTAGGATCAGTTAAATTGATTTCATTTATGACCTTTTTTTAAATTTGTTTTTTAGCTTTATTTTACCAGTGAAAGATTCATAATTTTATATTGAGATCTCTATATGAAATGTGCCCAGAGAAGTTGTGGATACCCCATTCTGTTTGAGGCCAGGCTGAATGGGCTTTGAGCAACCTGGTCTAGTGGAAGGTGTCCCAGCCTGTGGTAGGGAGCTTGGAACTAGATGATCATTAGGGTCCCTTCCAACCCAAACCATTTTATGATTTAAGTAAAAGAACAGAATATAAAGTGACCTTTATAATTATAGCAGGATGAATATTTACTCTCCTTGCAGAGTTTTTTTTGAAGTGTGCTGTGTGAGCCCTCAGTCTTTTGGTGTCTAGTGTTAGGATTTGTGTCAGGTGTCAGAAAGGTTTCTTGCAGAGCTAACATGCTAAAGGAACTATATCAACACAGGACACCATGGTAGCTACTGCCTTGGAGAAACTCAAGTCAGTAACAGGACCAGAAGAAAATGAATTGCTAGAATGCTCTGATCAGCCTTGAGTTTAAAACTAGCTGCTTCAAGATCCAGCAAAGTAAACAATTTCTTAGCTTGGAAAAAGACTGGGAAATTCAAGCCTCTGTATTTTAACAGTTTCTAAAGGGCTTACCGTTCAGAAAGATGCTCAAGGTCCAGACTTCCTTCTAGAATGGCATGTGCTTGCAGGCAGGTAAAACAATTTATATCCCATAATCACATGCAAAAAGACAGTAGCAAAACGAAGAAAAATTATTAACTGACAAAAATGTAAGATTTCAGACCAGGAGCAGATTACATACGTTGTTAATTTTTAATTAAAACTTTACTTAAGGTGTGAAGATACCTTTAAAAATGTAGCGCTAAGTAATGTGTAGAAACATTATGTTCCATTATTAGGGCTTTTATAGCCTTTCCTTAAAGCTTCACAGCTTTTCCTAGATTAGTCTGTATTTTCCACAACTGAGACCTATTTTACTTTCTGTAGTAGATTCCATTTTGGGTCCTAATAATATACGTTATGGCTTTGAAGATTGGAGTAAATAGTTTTAATGAAGTCCACAGCCAAGAGTTGAAAGAGAATGTCAAAGCAATGATCTTTATATTCAGATCTTTTCCAAAATTCCATTTTGTTGAATTGCCCACAAATTAATTGAAACAACAATTAAAAAAAAAAGTCTATATTTTTGCAGTTTTACTCACTTTAGTATCTCATTACATGTCAGGGCCTCAGACTGTTTATGCACATATGGGAAGAGTACTTAAAAAATAATCCAGTAAGAATGAAAAAGTTGCTCACAGGTAAGTGTTGACAGAATCAGGCACTTACCTATCTTCTGAGTGCTTATCCTATAGAGAATTAAGGTGTAAATGAATCCCATTAATTTACAGGTTTTACACTTGATTCAGTTAAAAGGTCTTGAGGGATAGGAATGAGGAGGGAGTGTTACTAAACCAGTTTTTATAACTGAAATGTCATTTTTGTCTCACTGTATTTCTCACATCCCAGACCATTGATCTTCTAGCTGAGAGTCTGGTGGAGTATTCAGTATAGTTTTACGTCTCTTTTGATTCAGCAGAAGTGGATCACCTAGATTACCTCTGCCAGTCTTGAATCCTCCCTGATAATTTGGTTATTGCTGTGATTATTTTAGTAGCTGTTTTCCATTGAAGGCTATAGACCAAGCCAAGATTATGATGTATGCAGCCTTACAAGATAGACTCGCAGCATCACACATAAAGTGAAGTCACTGGGGACATCAGAGGTTACCTAGTGCAGCCTCCTGTGCCAAGCTAGGCTAACTTTGAAGCTAGATCAAGTAGCTTAGATTTTTTTTTTAACTGGGGGTGGATTTTTTTTTTTCAAACCAATTTTGTTTTTCCTAGGAAAATTTGAATATAAATTACAGTGTGAAATTAATTTCTTTTCTATTACATACATGGGGTTTTTTTAGCACAGTGTCTAGAGAATAAATCCACGACTGATTTTGGCAGTAAAAAATATATATTGCATGTATACTGAGTGTAGTACCCATCTGTTCCTGAAATCTCTCTCATTGCTCAGAGCAGTTCTTGAGATTTGTTTCCCCTGTGAAGATTTTTGTCACTGAACATTTCTCTAACTTGCTGTCTACTAAGGCTTTAACTCCCTGTACCTACTCCTATTCTGTTGGCTCTGAGCAGGTTGAACAGATTCTTGCTATATTTGCAGTTTTAGAACTACTAGGTATTCACTTTCACTTTGTATTTGCCTAATAAGGCAGTAGCAGCAGACTGAACAATCCTAAATGTTAGAAAAAATATATAAACCCAAGCAACAACTAAAAGCAAAACTTCAGCAGTTTACTTTCAAGGTTAGCTTCAAGTTTACATGCAAGTAAACTTGTTAGAACCTAGCCATCTGTACACTATTAGGTACATATTTGACAACAACAACAAAAAAAGGTAAATAAAAAAAGCTGTCAAATGACTCCTGAACATTCAAACAGCCCAAAAGCTCTTTGTGTGGTAATTTTGGCACAGCTCCTAAGTGACCAGATGGAATTTTATTAACACTCAACAGGACAAGGGCTGAGGTTTTATTTCTTAACTTACTATATTTGTAATGCTTGTAGAGAATGTGTCAGGAAGCTTGATATTTTCTCCTACTACGCAAAATTACACATATACTGTCCCATAATGCAGAGATGTTGGCTGCTTCAGAAGTTGTCATTTCTGTAAGGTGGGTAAGACAAGAGATATGAGATGTATGGCAATTTAAATATCACAACTTTTTAGTGATTTTTTAAAAAGTGGTTTAAATACACAATTATGGTCATATTAAAAGCAGAATTTATCAACAGACTTTTTAATAAACAGACTTAAAGAATGTATTTTTATCAGAGAGAACAAAAATATCGAAATATTAAAATAACCTTGATTTCTGTCATCAATAACCACTGACAGTAGTGATGTCAGATTTCCATTTAAGGACTGGTGAACTTTTGAAACAATGTGAATTTATGTGAATCCTCCTCTTCTGGCATTGTCATGGATTGATTGTCAGTAAGAAATACTTGAAAACTGAGAATCTTCATTGTCTCTGCTAAATTGCAGAATGACCTTCAAACCAGAGAGCTGTAGCAGCAAGGAAACAAAATCTGTGCTGTGGATTCATTTGTCCTCTGCCTTTAAAGTACTTCCTTTCTGTATTCAAGATTTTCAGGAAACTCCTGATAGCTAGAAACATGCTGTGTTACAGATTGGTATTTCATAACATCTGATGATAAAATATTGATGTGACATATAATTAAGAGTTATTAGTACTAATTTTGAGCTTGGGTAACTTATTCAGGCAAAATTCTCACCGTTGCTGGTAGAAAATGAGCCTAAGGACTTTGCACAGAATTAGATCCTGGTGGCCTAAGTACAGTTAGATAGATGTTGTACTGTGTACTTACACTGTGTAATTTATATGTACTCACTTGCATAGTGTAGGCCAAAGACCAGAGATTATTGAAGTCATTGAGAGTTTTTCTCAGCTGCTTCTTCATTACTGTTGCCAGATCAGGAACTTTTTATCCTTACCCTTGTGTTGCCTGATTTTAATTAAATTTTTCTATTTATTTTATGTATTAAAAATCTATTTATTTTATTAGTATATAAATTATTATTTAAAATATTTTATTACTAACTTGTGTATTGAAAAAGCTAACAGTAGATTAACCATGTTATATCGATTGAGAATGTATGTATCAAATCTAAATCATTGTCCCACATTGTAGCATCCTGCAAATGTCTATTCAGACTAACTTTGGCATTACATTTGTGTTATTTTGTTGCTTAACAAGCCATATTTTGTACAGAACTTGGAAAAAGTATGGAGAACTGGGAGCCCTAATAAATTATGCAAGGGAGAAAAAATAAGGTTTTGTTCTAATATTATATATCAATTAGATCAGTTCGTTCTAATATAGTAAGCAAAATTATTTAAAGGAAAATTAAAAAATATTTTAGGAAAGTGTTTTCCTCCTTATTTGCGTAATATCTGGATTAGCGTTTGCCATCTGTAGTCAGTTAATTTGAATCACGTTAGGATCAAGACTTTTAGAGTTGGTATGGTCAGAAAAGGTTACATGCAGTAGCATAGGCAAAGCTCATCCCAAAGAAAAAGATCAATCCGAGAGCTCACATTTTTAAATGTGCTGTTTCTAGACTGTACTATTTCTGTACGTTAATTTTCTTGTGTTTGTTTTCTATCACCTGTTCTCTGTTCTTGCTGTCTTGACTTGACAAAGTGTCTCTTGCTTGCTAGATTTAAAGTGCTTCAGGCAGAAAGTATCTGGAGGGGCAGAAGACGAAGAGGAAAGAAAGAAGACAAAAGAATATAATAAAATGATTAACACAAATGACAAAAAGAGCCAGTAAAGTAATGCAAGCGCTACTAGTTGCATGTGTGTGCATGCACACATAAGCTTTTCTTTTCTAATATTCCTGTCTGTATGGTTGTCTATTTGTAAGTAATATAACATTGTAGGGAATGATAGCATTGATTTACTATTATGGTTACCTCTTTATTTACAAGATCCTGTTTCACTCATTTACTGACTCTTCAGGAGGAGCTATATTCTATGCCAAGTGTCTGCTTTAGGCTGTCCATTTTTATTTGGTTGGTGGATGTTTTGTTTTAGTAGCAGCAAGAAACAGGTCTGGACTATTGTCTGAAGTATCAGTAATCATTTTTTTCATTCTATGCATAGAGTGGGCAGTAATTCAGGATAATCGATGACAGAGTCCTTCTGTTGCTTCATAGATCCTATGTTGGGTTGGAAATTGATGCTCTTGAGGTCCTTTCCAACCCTAGCTATTTTATGATTCTATGATTCTGTGTTGCTTCAAACCATCTTATGTTGCAGTACTTGGAAGCCTTGTCATAAATTAAGGAGGAGTGGGCATGTATAGGGAAGAACTGGTCTGTTAGTTAATAGTTGAATGTTCCCACAAAGAACTGACACACAGTTCATGTAGGAAAATATGGTAGGCAGTTTTTTAAAACAAATATATCCCTGGCAGTCTGTTATCATATCTCATGCTTTCTTGATACCTACCAATGATATGTTGCAGTCTGCTTTATGGGAATTCTGGGGATAATTTCTATCTGAAGACTCCAAAGTAATCCAGAATGCGCAGGATCACTGGAACCTAAAAATCAGAAGTTATCTCATGTTGGAACGCCCAAATTCCCACACAAATATTTTTGACCTTAAATTTTCCAAGGTTCAGTTCTGTCATTCACTCACATAGTATATTGATTCCGTCTTACCTTACAAATACCCTGTTAAAACAAGCACATTAGTATCTTTGCAAAACTGTGACATAGTGATACTAAATTTGTAATTGCCAATGAGAAAGGAAATAATCCTTCAGAACAGGATTTTGTAGTATCTGCTAAATAAGACTAAAACCACATACCAAGGAGGAGGATAAGACATGAAGTAACTGTTCTTTGACAGAGCATTTGTCCTGTAAGAGATGGGTGTTCCTTTGGAAAAAAAAAAACCAAGTATTCATCATGTGCTTGGCATGCACTGTATTATACGACAAATATTTTACGTGGTTGAGTATATGTGGGTTGATGGAATTCTGGAACTTTCTGTGGTTTTAATACCCAGCTACACTCCCCAGCATTTTTCACATCAGCTGTCACGTTATATTGCTGCAGATCAGCCTGAGGCAGGAGGAGGGAGCATAACACCCATAACACTCAGCAAGCAGAGGTGTGCAGTGATGCTCTTAAACAATGTGCTTTCAAATCCTTAATTGTGTTCCCCATCTTTTTTCTAAACAACCTGTTCAGTGCTTTTGTCTAGAGATAGCAGTGCTTCTGGTCTCAGTGCTTCTACACAGCCTGGCCAGTAGTATAGGTTTTAACAAAGTCTGTCAGTGTGAGAATACTTTATCTATTAAATAACACTATGTTTTTGTTAGCTAGTTAAACAGAGTAATAAAAATCCATATACACCATGATGCACTGGTGTTTGTCTTTTTGTAATTTTCTTTTGGTTTTGACATACATCTGTGCCTAAGATGGTATTTCTAACGAGGGTGTGATCTCTTGACCAGCGAGATGAGTTGGTAATTTCATCATGCAAATAAAGTAGGAAGGGTAGGAAGATTGCTACTGGTGTGCTACATTACTTGTACAGATTTTCTTGGAAGAGGTTTAAAGACTCCATGTAACCTAAGTGGATAGATAAGAGCTACATAAGCTCCCAAGGTGCTAAAAAGTTAGGCTTTTGACTATCTTGCACCTTTTTTGTCTCTAAAAAATTTCCTAGAAAGTAAGGGAAAAGGGTAAGATCTATTCAGCAGGGTAACTGAATAAATTAACTGTGATATGTATCAATTTATGAAATTAATGTATTTACTGAAAGTCATATGAAAATGAGAGAATTAAAGCAGAGGACACAGAGAAAACTTAGGTATTACTTGGGGTTGAAACAATAAGGCCTTCTTCCATTTAGCACCCAGACAATTTTTCTGTGAAATTTGACTCTCCGAAATCTTGATACAACACTTCACGTAAGTTAGGTTAAACAGGCATCTTACGTTCCTTGTTATCAGTTTTATAACAGAACATTGAATAAAGCCACTGAAGTGGATTTAATTTCTGTTGCTGAAGATGTGTATCTTTCCTGCTCACTAAGGACCCAATGAGAATTTAAAAGGCTTTTAGAAGTCCAAATTAGTATTTTCTATTATGCTCTGCATGTCTCCTGGAGCAGAAAAGATCTTTCCGTAAACTCATACCATATGTCTTTTTTCGTTGAAATAATTGCTTTTTCTATCATTATGTGATTTTCTAAAAAAAATAAATTAATCCAGTACAGATTATTTTTCTCAAAAAATACATTTCTTTTTTTGATTATGAAGAAAGTCTATTTAATCCTTCTCTTAGGACCTGTTTTCAGCAAGATTTTTAGGGGCTTGTTGTGAATCAGTATAGGTTGTTGCATTGGTTTCACTGAATTTGGTCAGTTGGACCTTAAGATAATTCCAGATCTTCAATGTTTAATTATGAAATATAAAGATACCAAAATCTGTACCAAATTTTCCTAGGGAAGTGATACAGGTCTTCCAAGATTCTTCAAAATAGCCTGAAATGTCATTCTTACAGCTCAGGCTTTGCAACTCAAGATTTGAATACTGGGGAAAGGATCATCAGCATTCAGAAACCTATTGCAGCAGCTACAGATCAATATACCTTGCAATAGTGTAAACATGTTTGTATTAATGTATATTATTTATCGATAATTACCGTAAATAATAAAATTTTTTCAAATATCTCAAATTTCCCCCAAGGCAAAAAACCCCAACAAAACAGAAAACAAGAAAAAAAGTAATTTCAGCTAATCTCTGTTTCTGTTTATCTTTAGGGTTGATCTGTTTAATTCTATTTATGGGCATGTTATTGAGGGAGTTCAGAAGTAGAAACCCCAGTACTACACCACTATTTTTGTTTAGAATTAACATGAATTTTATAGCTAACTGAACATTTTGCATTGGCAAGAGATTCCAAGTGAACGGAATGCTGGCTGATGCTGCTTTAAATTTCTATCCTGATTTTGAATGCAAGCTAAGTAGTTGTTAGCATGTATAGTCTGACCTGATAATTACCAAAAATAATTAGGTAGCTTACTGCTCAGGTGGCAATGAGTCATAGTGTGTCAGTATTTTCAGGTAATAAAAAAGAAACTCCATGAGATTGAGGTATCAGAAGAACAGATGTGGAAGCAAATGGATAAATGAAAGAGTAACAAGTCTCTATGACCAGATGGTATATATCTAAGATTCAGAAAGTGTTTAAGAATGAAGCAGCTGAACTGTTGACAAAAATAGGCACTCTCATTAAAATTAGTTACTATGCTAGAAAAGTAGAGCAAATGTACCTAAGTTAAAAACAGGTTGCAGCAGGAGCCCTGTAGTTAACAATCAGTATTTCCCTAGAACTGGTAAGATTAGTTGGAAAAACAAACAGAAAAACAAAACCCACCTGAATGAATATCGTAGGGCAGAAACAAAGCAGGATTGCTGTTAAAAATCCCTGATTAAGATGTATGGATTCATGGATTTAAGTGTTAATCTGGTTAGAGCCAGTATCAGCTTGAGGACAGGTTCAGTACCAAAGATGCATCTGATAACACAGAAATTACCTTACTGGTTGTGGAGAGACCACGGAACCCAAATCTTTTCCAAGCTTCCTGGTTCCAAACAGATGGCCAAACACATACAGGGAAATTTATTTGTCCATCTTCTTTTCTTGGTCAATGAGATCACTGAGGTGCAGTGTGACAGTGCAAATGCTGTATAGCCCACCTGCAGCCAAAAGACTGTGCACCGAATTGTCTGATTTCTGACAGTGAATAACCAGTAGCTGATGTCTGGGAAAACACTTGGCAGGGCAGAAACAGAAGGTAGGCAAGTACAGGGTGATAGTCTCCCAATTTCCAGTGTTTGATGTTTAGGAATTTCCTAATTCCGAAGTTTTACGCATATCATAGTATCAATAGCCATGCGTGGACTTCAGTTTCCTCATAATATTTTTTTCTAATTGAATATATTAGAAGACTCTGTTTATAGTTCCAGCCTCTTAATAGTTCCACAGTTAAATTATATGTGGTGTGAAAATATAGTTTCTCCTCTGCAGAACCAGCACCCTGTGGCTCATGCTACACCCGTGCGCCCTGAAGACATGTGTCTCTACAGAGAGTCAAGGGAGTAGGAAGCATACAAGAGCACTGGTGCAGCCAAAAGCATCTTATTCAAATGATGCTAAGTGAGAAGAGCCACCTGCAGATAAAACCAGCATGGCCACAGCACCCAGCTTGTTTGTCAGCTTTCTGAGATGTGTTTGTCTGTGCCTGGAGATCCTTCTTTGACATTGCTGACTGAACGGTGCTTGCAGGACAGAGTCAGTAATTCTCTGGCAGCCTAAATTTCCACAGCAACCAGGTGTAAGGGGGCCTGGTAAGGAAAAGGAGCAATTGACTGCTTTGATGGCCAACACCTCCATCTCCCAGCTCTGGCCTGGTACATGGTTATGTAGCAGAGAAGTAAGGTGGAGCAGAAGTTCACATAGCACATACAGATCCATTTTCTGTCAGACAGTTACTAATCCAGTCTGTGAGTGTGTCTGGTGGATTGACCCAGCTGTCTGCTGGCAGCATGTAAAACACTGCATTTGCAAGGACACGTTTTCATCTGTTTGCCATTCCTGAGGAGTAAAATGCTGTGGGAATCCATTGAGTCACACTGGACTTTCTTTGCCTTTCAAGAAGCACTGTTACTTCTATTATTTTTAGGAGGAAATAGCCAGCTACCTCCTGATTATATGCCAAGTTTAAAAATTTCCTGGATGGGATAAGAACAGGGATTTGTTTCTAATGATGGATTTGGGTGGTTTGACAGAACACAATGTACATTTGGGAGCGCTTGAGGGCAGCTACTGCAAAGAAAGTGGGGGAGTATTTTTTGGCAATGGCCTAAACACGAGGACAAAGTTCTTTTGTTCCAGTAAACTCTGTGTGTGTGTGTGTGTGTGTGTGTGTGTGTGTGTGTGTGTGTGTGTGTGTGTGTGTGTGTGTGTTCAGGGTATTTTGCATGTCTAGGTAGATAAACTGTCGTATGGGACTAGGTATCTTCTGACAAGATATCCAATGAGAAGTGTCTTAGCTTTTCTTTATATGCATTTAGGAACTCATACTGTGCATACCTGAGAGTTTATTCAGTGTCCTACAAAGTAATGCGCTGTGATAATTTTAGGCTAGGCTTCTATGCTTTCTTTGGGGAAGGGGTGTCTGAGGTCATTAAAGACCAAAGGCATGCTACAGATCTTACCAGTTGCTGGGCTTCCTGCTGCAAAAAGTAATTTGGGCAAAATATGTCTACTCTTCAGGCAGTCAGCTTCAGGATCCATATAGATTAGTTTGTACTGAAATTCTAGGAAGTTCAAGTCCATACAAGTTCATGTAGATGTAGAGACTTAAATTTTTAAGGCACTTATGCCATTATAACACAGAGACTCGTAAAACAGCATCATTCCTTCTGCTCAGTCTGACATCTGTTTCCTGAGATGCACTGAAACAGCCTGGGCTCTGAGGATAATACATCCACTATCCCTGTAATAGCAGAACTGCTTAAACTTCTTATCTGATCAGGCTGTTTCAGTATTTCTCATTTCTCATTTCACTATCTTTAAATTTTGAATTCTTTATCTGTTTATTTGCACGTATAACTTAAAAGTTCCTGTTAATAACAACAGTGTATTATCAATCAAATGATCTACGAAATGTGAACAATATATTCAAACACATTCTTATTTTCAAAGAAAATATCTACACTGCAAAAAGATCACAAAATATATAAAAACCAAATTGTCTAGACAGAAACTGTCTGAATACTCAGCTAAAACATTCTAAATAATTTCTTTTACTGTCAGCCTTAGAAGATGGCTTTTTTGCATACCTTCATTTTTTTCTTGTGGTTTGGGTGAAGATGCTGTGAACTCAAGGCAAAATTAGCAAGTTGATTCTTGTCCACAGAAGCTGCATCCCTAGATATGCTGTTGGGTACCTTGTAAAACTATTTGCAGTCTAGCCAGCATTCCTGTGGCCCCGACCCTAAACAAGGTTTATCAACTGCCAAATTTTTATAAGACGAAAGAAAAGTTCTTCTCTATAAACAAGTTAGTGATTGAAAATAGGAATGATTCACAGAAAAGCTCTCAGAAGAAAGGGTATGGTGAAATGAAATGAAGTATTAAAGCATTCACATTAGTTTCTGACATTTTTTCTCTGTAAAAATGCATGCTCAAGAGATAGCAAAAGTTTGCGAGAAATAGTAGTAATGCTATGCCACCAAAAGCTCTGTGAGCTACTATTGTATTTAAACCACCTCATTTTTATGAGTGTGCAGGAGTGGTTATCATGAGAAAAGGAAGTACAACAATAGGTGGAATGAGCTGGATAGGTCTGACAGCTCTTGCCAGAGTTCACTTCATGAATTACTGGTACTGTTAGGATACATGGAATTAAGGTCTGTGGGGCTTTCTATCCAGGTAACAAAACAAATTCTTCTGAAAGCAGTTAATTAAGCCAAGCTTTTTATGACACACCGTGCTTAGAGCCATCAACAAAATAGTTAATAGATCCTTCTGTTAAACTTCTGACTTGATGCCTCATAAATTCATGACCTGATACCAGGTTGCTGAGCAGCTGTGCCATAGAGTACTAGCCTTATTTTTACCTTTAGCATCCTGATCTTGCCCACTTAGAGCTTCCCAACAAATGTGAACTTTTCCATGATCTTGCATATTGCCAAAATCTATTTATTCATATTTCCCTGACACTCAGCCAAAAAGATTCCTTATATTGTTTTTATCTGTTTTTTTACCTTTGAGAATCTGATCAACCTCTGCAGTAACAATAATACTAGAAACAGCTTCTACAGAAGGACAGGAAGGGACAGGAAGGTAAGCAGGAGGTAATTACAAGAAAACAACAGGGGTTTTGTACATGGAAGACAAGCATCTGCAACTTCTTCCCTAAATGACAAGTTCAGGGCAACTGTGAAACTGCAGAAGTGAGGAAGCCTTGTGTGATTATATGGTGAGAGCCTGATGGAATGCTACAGCCCTTCTTTTATGCATATCCCTGTCACTGTCATCTCAAACTGTAAGGTTTTTTTTCAAAACAGCAAAATAGGAAAAAACCCAACAAAACCTCAAATCTCTTTAAGATGTATTTGCGTATGTCTGATATTCTCATGTTTCAGAAGTGAATGTATCTTTCAGGGTATTGACCCTGTTCAGAAAGGAGACAGGCTTTGACAGGAAGAATAAAAGTCAGTAAATTAAAGTCTTTCCTGAAGGGTGGTTTTTTTTCCTCTGTGCCTGTGGCCTTCTGACATTGTGCCAAGGGGTCTGTTGTTTCTACAGTATTCCTACTTATGTTTTCTTTTGCACAAAAGACAGAGTAGGTTTCAGGCTGCAGTCAGTTTAGAGTTGTGAGCTTTTTAGAAAACCAAGGATAGTTGGAATTTATTTTAGAGACAGTTCATACACATGGTTTCTAATTCAAGTTTTATTGTTTGAAAAGTAGTTATAGTATCCAAGCATATCTAATGAAATAGCAATTTGGCACATTTTGAAACATAGTTTCATAAGACAGTTTTAAAGTAACATGGCATACCATTGCCACAAGTGCCCATTGTTTCTTGAAGGCTGTGTAAAGTCAATAATAAAAGTCCTTGTATGTCAGTAGGATATGCACATGCTTGGAACCATGAAAAACTGAGTTGATTTTCTATGGAATGAAAGATTTGGATAGTTGCATTTGAAAATTTTGCCCAAAATGCACAATTTGAATATCATATGTAACTGTAGAGTGTTAAAATAGTGGGCTTTCCCCAGAAAAGCTTAACATGGCATTGAGCAGAAAGGGGCAGTAGAAAAAAGACTGGGGAGACCTTCCTTATTCTATTGCAGGTCTGATGTGACATGGAGTGGAAGATATTACAAGTATTCGAGGTTAAGTGCTTGTCCTTTTCACAGTACAATAAGAAATGAGAACTTGTGATTTATTTGGCACATGTAAGGTAGAAGAGGGTGTAAGAGAGAAATAAAGGCTGGGTGTGTTCTCTGATAACAATAGGGTCTCCCTCCATTGTCTGTAAAATCTGGTGTGAAGGTGAATTTCTTACCTATGCATTTTCTTCTTCCCTAGATTGGGGGAACCCCTGGTTTTTTAGTCCCTACTATAAATGGTTGCTTCAGTTTCAAAGCTAAGAGTCTGTGTTTGCAGAGAGATGAGTTGCCTGTAGGATGGAAGAGAATGCTATATTAGTGGAAAACTGAAGAGAAGAATGAGAGGGTTGTGGCTGAGGAAAGTATAAGAGGAGATCGAGCGCGCAGTGTTAAATTGTAGAACTGGATCTGGTCATTGGGTATCCTGTACCTGTGTCTTCTGGCAAATTCCAGCAATATTTCCTGAATAATTTATTTAAGCAATGAAACTTTGCAGTGCCTGTTCAGCTCTACTATTAGTTAAGCATCATTCAGTAAATGTGCTTCTGTAAGCCTGCCAGAGTAACATAAGTCAGTACAAGGGAAAATTATAAATCTTTTTTTTTTTTTTCTCTTTTTTTTTTTCCCCTGGTAGCTTTTTCCAGGAGATGTCAGTTCACCATAGCAAGTAGAGATGGTAATGAGCAGGTTTAAGATCCCAAAGAGCACAACCAAGTGCAGCTGCCCCAAAAACTTTTACAGGGTTGCCTGCACACTACTGTCTTTCTGTATTTAGGAGGAAAGGCATTCCTGGCTATAGTGTGGCTAAGTACATGTTTATTACTGAATAGACTAACTGCTTGATAAACAATTTTATTATAAATTTCATACCTAAATACTGAGCATGAGGGATATTGAGGTACAAAAGCATACGTTAATAAAAAATGGAGCTGGGATGAAGCCACAGCTTTGACTGAAAAGCAGAGCACCTCCAGGAGGAGACAGATTGTCTGTTGGATGCCTGCTGTGTCTCCACTGAGCAGCCAGTGCCTCAAAGACAAAGGGAAGTTCTTGCTATGCCTCCTTTCCTTTGCACTGTCCCATATGTGGGCAGCTGAAGAGCAGGCAAGGCACAACAGCTACCAACTCGCTTGTGAAGGAGGCTTCCTACATCGGTGTGAACTGCTCGGAAGATACCAATGATATATTGCAAAGAGACTGTACCTATGTTTCTGTAGGGCTTGGATCAAGGCTTTTTGATTAGTCACTGAGGAACAAGAGACAGCTAGACACTATTTAACATTATTTGTTTTGAGTAACACTTTCTGCTTACTGACAGAGTTGGCATGGAAACTGAATCAGCACTCATTTTTTAAAAGGGTAGTCCATTCAGAGTGAGGTTAGTCATCAGCAGGCAAACCAAAGAGACTTAGGCTGCAGCTGCTAACACTTAAACCTTGCTGATGAATAGGCAGAATATTCAAAATGGTAGCAGTCATATTGCTCTGACTTTTACAAGAAAAAATGTGCATCTATTGATAATTATATTTTGTGATTTGCATTTGGGTGTTCATATTTTCAAGTGGGAAGAGTTATTTGATTATCTGCAATCCAGAACAGAACTTTTAGATTTCTAGGAGATGCCTTATGTTTGTATGGATCAGTTGAATTTAAAGAGTTAACACAGTTCATACAAACAGTGCTGCTTGTAACATTGTGGTGGAAAATGGCATAATACTTACAAGGCTAAAAGCTCAACACTATGCATCTGTGAACATATAGCCTAGATGGAAGCCTACACAGCATGCAGAAAATGGCATTTTCAATTACTTTGACTTTATTGATGAAAAAAAAATAATCAAGATGTGTTCATTTCCATCCTGTTTCCCCCACACACACACACAAGGACAGAAGCACAGAAACGGCTGTTGGTTTTCTGCACGAACTAGGCTGAGAAAATATTGATGGCTAAATTGCTGCTCAGTGGCATTTCGTTAAGTGCCTGCTGGCATCCTGTTCTCAGATACAGAATGATAAATGTATATTTAAATTTGACAAGTTTAATTTCATCTGTAACCTTTGACTCCTGGCTTTTTGTATCCTCAAGATAGAAACCATAAATGCCTTCTTAATTGATAAAGGATCTTGTTTTCTTCACACTAACTATTTACATTCAAGGCTATAATGCTGTTACCACATTGAAAAGACTGATTTCTCTTTTCTTTGTGTTTACCAAGCAGATAATCTAGGTGATGCCCTGAAAAAGCTGAAGATAACAACCACTGACAGCACAGCAGATAGCTTGGAGGGATGCTTGGACTGTCTGCTTCAAGCTCTGGCACAAAACAGTAAGTTGTATGGACCTTTCAATTTTTAAAACATATAATCAGTGAATTAAATTGGAGGTAGTAAAATGTAGCAGAAAGACTGACACAAGCAGTAGGCTGCTGGATTGGCTGTTCTGGCTTTTGTTTTGCGTTTTTTTTTTTTAAATCCATGTGTCTAACATTCAGGTAACAATGAAGACAGTGGCAGGTGGGCGCCTGGATATTTGGAATAGCTGTAGTCCAGTCCTTTTTCCAATCTGATGAAGTAGCATAATTACTTTTCCAGCTGATCACTCAAGAAAAAAGAACAGGGATGAACAGAAAAGCCTGATAAGATGGGGAGAGAATATGGAAGCTGCTGGCTAATTCTGGTTAGAAGAGCATAGTTACCTATTTGTAATGTATTTTTCCTCATACTTCTGATTACATATTTCTTGCTTCCAGTAGTTTCAATTAGCACAAGTAGGCTGGATGTCCAAATTTGACATGTGTTATAATAACAAAAATAACTTAAGAATGGAATGAGATGTCTTTTTCACCAAACACTAGAATGTATGTCCCCACTCACAGTAGGCAGAAAGGTTTGGTAAATGAAGATAACACTTTATAAGACTTTTCTGAGTTTAACTTCCTTAGCACTTCAGATGGTGGCAGAAGAAAAATCTGTGTACCATTTCAGGTTGAAAAACTTGTCAGGTTAGATGCAAGCTCTGATTAGAAATTCTTGGTTTTAAAAAAATGTTAGTCCTTTGTAAATATCAATACACACAAAAGTACATACTATTAATAAGACTTGTTTCTTTCCCATGATGATATTCTATAAATCACAACCTTTTGGCTTAGTTGGCGTAAAATACGTCATGAGATTTTTGCACAATAGAATATAAGCACCATCCACATCAAATCAAATATCATGCTTAAATGATAAGTGCTAAAAAGAAGATGGTATGAAAAGCGTCAAAATACTTAGTTTAAATAGCAGAGTTTATTATTTTCCCTGTGAAGGTCACATAGCTATGTCACAGAGCAAGTTTGGCAGACGCAAAATAATTTTGACTGATGTACAGCAAACTTACCGAAGTTTACTTGCAGCCAGATGACTCTTCCATTTCAGTCTAGGGATTTCCTCTTCCTTTCAAAATCTTTTCTCTTCTAGTCTCATATCTGCCAGGTCAGATAAACAGTTTGTTAGGATTTGGACCTCTGTCTTTTGGGTAGTTTTGCAAAATTTAGCTAGAATGCTTATGCCATTTACCATGTTCTTGCATGTAAGTTAGTAACATGAATATACACCTGCTGAGCTGCCATATGATATGCATCTCCATGTATTTTCAGTTGCCAAAGATTGGTGGCAGCTAAAATAACTTGCTGAAAATTAGGTGGGTTAGATGAGACAGCTTCTTTACCAGCTTGCTGGTGATTTAGGAACCTGTATATCAGTTTTCTTTCAATTAAATTAGGTACTTCAATGCATGAGATTTGCTGAGTCTCTTTGGACAACAGTCTTTAGTTCTCAAGACAGTCTGAAGATTTTGGGGAAAAAAAAATCCTCATAGAATAGAGATTTCTGGTTTGGAATAAAATTGTGAGAACAGCAGTAAATTCAAAAGACTTTAGAGATTGATAGATTCAACAAACAATATAGAATCAGCTTTCTGAACACTACAGTCTCTGAGCTATTATTGGGCTAGAAATATGACTGTCCTTTCTTTGACCAACAACCAATGGATGTCCTTTCTCACAGTTCTCATCTGTCATTAACATCTTAATATGAATTTTATTTGATTGATTTTTAGTTACAGTATATGGTAAATGTATAGTATATATATGTTAACATATACAATAGAGAGTGTACCCCTGCTGTGTATAAATTATTTTACAATAATAATTAGAAATCATTGTTCATGCAAATCTACATGTTAATTGTAATGCAGAAATAACTTAAAGAAGATTTCTCAAATAATTACTCTGTTCTCCTTTAGTATATTCCCATGTGTATTATTATATTAATAAAGTACACATTCTGATTACAGTTCAGTAAATCATATAGTGTAACACTAGAAAAATAAGCCATGCAAGAAATAGAGTTATTTTAAGAGAATTCTATAGTGCTGTGATTTCATTGGGACTTCAAGGTGGTATCTTTAAGTTAAAGAACTCGAAAGTTTTATTCACTTCATTAAGACTTGGTGGTAAAAGTATTTTCTTGTTTCATATAAAATTTAGTATATTACTATATAGTAATGCAACTCAGTCCCTTCTATTGCCAACCAAAACCAGCAGTTAAACCCAGTGTTAATACAACACTGAGATTTTTTAAAAACGAAGTAATTTCCACAACTTCAGTTTGGGCATATTGCATATATATGTGAATATTTCAGAGACCTTTACACTGTTTTTAATTGATAACTGCATGTATGCAGCATAGGGTTGTGGTTGCTGCAGAAACATAAGTTAAATTCTTTAGTTTGTAAGAATACAGTGCCAACTGTAGTTCCATTCACTTTGCATACAATCTTTTAACTATTCATTGCATTAAAGCACTACAGACCACTTTCTTCTCCTATTGCCTACCATATAGAAAAAGATGGCAAAGTTATGATGAATATTGTAACTTTCATTTCTTTTTCTTTTGTTTTTTTTTTTTTTTCACACTCCTCCTGGCATCTGATCTTTTGATAATCCCAGGCTGTAGTGCCCTGGAACATGGTACTTCCTGTCTGGTTTTACCAGCAATTCTGCCATTTGTCACATGAATCAAATTAAGGTGTTAAGGTGTATGTACACACGTGCTGTAATACACAGTGGTGAATCAAATAGTTTGCTGAATGTGGTAACTGCTGGTAAATATTTGGCAAGCCAAATTCAAATGGCTTTAGCTACTGTTTTTCTAGGGCAGTAGTTGTATAGTCCTTTACATCTGAGACCCAGGTCTGAAAATCCTGCACAGATGATTTCTTTACAAGTCATTGTTTAAAAAGATCTATATTCCTGTTTATGCAGATATTTTAGTTCTTATCTGTCACCAGCACTTCTGGCTGAGGCCAGTCATATATAGCCTATCCTGGGGCACTAGATAAAACTGAGGAATCTTGGATAAGAGAGGCAACAATGACAGAAGAGTAAGAGATAAGCATTCATTAGGAGTGGTTTAGAATACTAAGAACATACCTTATTTTGTGTGGACTTCCTTCTGCATTCCCAGTGAAGTCAACTGGCCAGCAGTAGTGGTAGAGACCTGCACCATTAGACATGCAGTAACATTAGTCTAGATTCCCAGCTAATGTAAATCAACATCACTCCTTTCACCTAATCTTCCTCATTCATGTAACCTGAGATTCTTTCCACCTTACTTCTGAAAGGAAAACATGATTGCTTGATCTCCCTCTCCTCACCAGTGCTCACCATCTCTAGATTGCTAAACTTTCCATAATTTAGATTTTTAAGGAAGGCTGTGGTGCACGGTCCATAAGAAGTGTTGCAGCAAAGAAATAGTCATTCACTGAATGAAATACTTGATTCAATTGAATAAGGAAGTGAAGTTTATATATCACATGTATTTTCTTTTTAAAAGTATATATTAAAAAGATACTATGTTATCTGCTCTGTAGAATTTGGATTCTTTCTATAGAGTTATGGTTGAATGTGTTATAGTCAAGAAAGTATTTTGCTGATCTGGAAGCAGACTTTTATAGTAATATGGAGCATAGAATGATCATAATTAGAAAACAAAAAAAAAATGAGTTACTTCGTCAGAGAATGTGGTTCTGAGGTCTGCAGCTCTTTCTGATTCAGCAATAAAAAAACAACAACCCTGAACCTAAAACTCTGAGTCTGTTCATTGCAAAATGCAACTTCAGGCTTTTTACAAACGGGTCATTTTCTCCCCACCCTTAATGGGCTAGATTAACAAACAGTTTGTCTAGCTTTACACGCATAATAACATCCATGAAGAAGAAAAGAATTGAAGTCTGCAGAAAAATCCATAGGAGGAAACTGGGTGAAATAGAGCTATGGTAGGTGAACCTGGATGCATTTTTCTCAGAGAAATGCAGTTGTGTCACCTCCCTGTGCTCACTGGAGAAGTCTGAGCAAGTTCTGTCCCCCTGGGCTGCCATCTGCACAGGATGTTGCATACTCACGTGCAGCCCACAGCCATCTCACTCAAGGTCTTAGACACAGTTATGAAAGCTGTATATTTGCTCTGATATTTTTGCCAAGTTTCTGTCATATTTAGCAGCTTTGGAATTTAAGGGTATTTTGTTGTGTTTAGTTGTTTTTTAATGACAACTTACAGATGAACATTCTCTGAAGTATCATTGTTCTTGTAAGTACAAGTGGTACTGAAAGTTACTCTGAGGATGGAAGGGAGGCATATTTGCTTTCCTGACCAACCAGAATTCTCAGTGCAAATACTGAAGAAAATTGACAGCATTAAACACCAGCTCCAGTGGCATCATTAGACTTGGTATATTAATGAATTCTATTATTTTTTGAATACTAGAAAGCAGCTGAATGTTTCTCAAGTTACTTTCTGGTTTGGAAGCAAAACCTATCTTGTGAAAAAGAAAATATAGCGGTTTCAGGAGTTCTGTTCTAAAAGCACAATGTTGCATGTTTTACTATCATAATTCAAAGAACATAGTAGTTAGAACTGAACTAGTTATATGTAGAAAAAGATCTGAGACAATGGATACATATTCATCCATTTATGATTTTACTGGCTCAGGTATTTTCAGCTTAAGCCTTAATCAATGGCAGGCTAAGCTAACAGAGGAAAATGTGATAGCTTAACATATGCTTTGCAGCTTGGCATCTCTTTTTCAAAAAGACTTTGTCAAAAGAATGAGCAAAGAACTTACACACTGGAGAAAAGATTTTGCACATACATTTCTGGAAAGAAGTAGTAAATGCTCGATTTCTCATCTCACACCCAAAGAAAAATACAAGCATGTTCTATAGGATTTTGGGAACAATAGGTAAATTGTATAGGTAAATACAACAGAAAACAATATTTGCCATCATTTTATATCAACATACACAAATTTATAGCTGTTAAGAGCTGTCTCATAAACACTGTGCCCATCAAAAAAGTGTATTATCCAAAGATCTTTGAATAGAAGTCCACAAAAAAGGACTACCTGAGGAAAAAAAACAAACAAAAAACCACAACAAAATAAAGGTTTTCCTTTAAACCACAGGCCTTCTGGGGCCTGATTTTTGCAGTGACAACTTCCTCCCAATGTTATTGTTAGTTCAGACATGCTGTGTCTCAGATACCAGAGGTTATAGCAGACATAAATAACCCGGTTTTGATAAATGAGAAATCTGCAAATCTGCTGAGAATGTTATTTTTGGCTCTGATATGCTCAGTGTAAGAGGCTGAAAATGCCCACTAATCCCAGCCTTCAGCAGCTGGCTCTGAAAAATGTCTTGACACTTAATTGAAGTGCAAAAGTTAGAATATGCATCTGAAACATTTTTTTACATATACTTTTGAGGAGGCTGAGTATGCTTTTACAAGTATGTGTGTAAAAATGGTTTAGCAAAGTCATACCAATAAAGGAAAGAGGGCAGGGCTTCAATTTTGAAAAGGATCTAAAATCTTGGAAAGCACTCACAGTGCAAGTAAGGTTAAAAATAATGCACTTTAACTTGAAGATGTGGTTGGCTAAGATGACCGATTTTCTATCTACTGAGCTATGCTGATACCTGTAAGTCAAGGAACCATCAAATGACACATGAAAATTTTAAATTCATGTTTGAAATTGAAAATTTCAGCATTATTGTAAGTTCTTTGGCATCCCATTTTTCTCCCCTTAATGAGCATAGTTTCTTTATGCTGCTTTTTGAACATAACACACTGTGTTTTATCAGAGAAAATAAAGTTACAAACATTCTGAGCAACTGATAGCCAGCCTTTGCCATCACTTCCTGCTGTTTCAGCTTTATGGTGTTGAGATCATGAGCTCAGCCCTCCTACCTAAAGCTTCTGTTCAGGTTTTCTTTTGAAAGTCACCAGTGGGTTTTCTGAAATGCGTTGGTTCCTGTTTGATAGCATCACAGAGGAGGATGTGTTAGCATCTGGAGTGCTTACAGAAATGTTGGATTTCTGCAGAGATTGCAGATCTCTCACATTCCTTCATTGGTGGTGAAACTTTCCATCCAATGCCCTGAATCTTCTGTAGGCACTTGCTTTCAAAGGCATGTAGTTTCCTGTCTTTAATGTTTTGGTGGATTTCCAGTTCTCACAACCATATGTTAGCACAGAGGTTATATTTGAGTTGGAAATTTTGAGTTTTATTCTGCTCTTTATAGCTGTGGCTTCCATATGTTGTTGGATTTAGTTAGTACTCATGCTCTTCCTATACTTGATGTTCCTTTTTCTGATCTTTGCTGGCCATAGAAGATGGAACAATTCCTTCACTGGAGCATAAAATTAATGGAGAATTTAGAGATACTGTTCTGTAATTGTTAATTTCAGGGCTCAACTAAAAAAAAAATATCTTTTTAATGTTTCGTTGTTATTAATGCCTTCGATTTGTGAAAAATATGAGATCTTTACCTACTTCTTAGACATTTTTGACAGTTCAGTGTACATACTCTAATTTATTCATTGCAAAGTTAGATAAGCAGCTATCTGCTTAATTTTTGGCACATGAGAGTGCCATCTGATTTCAGTGAAATTTTGTACCTGTTTAGTATACACCTGATTAAGCAGTAATCACTTTATTTTTTTTCTCCTGTGATGGAGAAGAACATTGGTATGAAAGTAAAAGATGTGCTACTCTCCCACCCCAACAGAAAAAAATAAGTTGTAGAACCTTTTGTCCTAGCAGAGTTATTCTAAAGTATAAACATTATCTGAAATCACTTTCACTTTTTCCCATTGGCTAGACATTTTAAGCTTACTCCTTTCCCTTCCTGAAGCAGAGAGAAAAAAACCTTCACATTTCACAGCTTGCTTCAGCAATCCTGTCTTTTAAAAATCACCAAACCAACCCTTAGCTATTTGAAGACTGGGCAGAAAAAGAGTAAAATGAGGTGTAAGAGTAAAATGAGGTGACAATCATTTCATGTGGATTGTGACCAAGTAACAATACTTTCATGATTGTGACTGCTTGCACAGCATTATAGCTTAAAACAAAACAATAACCATCTGTAAGTCCCTATTCTGACACTCACATGTGGCATTAGCTTTTGGCTACTGTTGCTTCCTATCAACAAAAAAGATCACTAAGCATCCTGACAGATTAAATACACATTACTAACAAGTAAGCTGTAGCAACACAAGCCTGTGAACAAGCACATCAAGGTAGCATAGCACAAGCAAGTGGGCATACGATGGCGCCAGTTGGATCAGAGGCCTGTTAAATCAACTGATAACTAGATGCATTAAGTCTAATGACAAATAGCATCTCCCTGCTCTTATTCCTTCTTACCTTTATGTTCTGGTAGTCCCACCAAGCTCAGGAGATATATTTGTATGTATAAAGCTATATACGTGGCAAAGCATTTTCATGTTGAGAGCCAAAATACGTACAGCTTCTTTTAGCAATTCCTTTGTTTTGCCTCACCATCAGTCTTGATTATTCTATGACAGTAGATGTCAAGGAAAGTTTTCTTCACAGGTGTATTTTCCGTTTATTTCTTAGTAGATTATCTTTGCTGAGCTTCATATGAGCCTGGTTTTCTTGATGAAGAGTAGAACTCTATAAAATTAAAGGAAAAAGCATGACTTAAACATTTAGCTTTTGCCATTGAATTATGTTTAATACCACCTATATTAATAGAAATCAATATAACATTTAACATAATTGGGAATATTTTGCATGACCAAAGACCATTTTGATTGGTGTGTATGCATGAAATAAAGACTTGTGGTGATAATGGATTACAGGGGAATGAATTTTTTACAGAAGCATTTTCATAGAGATAATTTGGTGAGAAAAGAAAATAGTACATAAAACCTGAGGCAGGTTTTATATCTGCTGCTAGGGAAGGCTCAGGCCTGTTTTTGCATGAGCAAGGATAGAAACCATCTTAATACAGATGCAGTTTCTATTGGCTAAAACTTTCCTTTGCTACAACGCTTTAAACTGCATCCCTCAGAAAGTAACCAACATAGTTAACTTAGTATTTTTGTAGCTTTTGGCAGTATAGCTGCATCAGCAGTAGGGTTTGCTGGTAGGAAGCTGTCAAACCGAAAACTGGCATCTTAGACCAGCTTACTCACACAAGCAAGAATTTATAGTTTGCTTCCAATGCAGAAAATTTCTTGTAGCAGGGACAGAAGTTCAGATTGAACTGGGCCAGCTCAGACAATGAGGCTCATTGTAGTACATTAGGTTTACTTGAGAAGATTTCTAATCAAATGCCTTTCTGAAAGTTGGGGATCCTGATGAATACTTCGCAAGAGGGAGTTTTGGCTCAAATGCTGTGTTATAAAGCATTCCTTCTTTTTGCTGTTTGTTGCATTTTAACTCATGAAACTGATACCTTTTCATGGCAGTGTATACACATAATCCAGAAATGTTTCATCATAAGTGTTTTATATAATATTACAGTATACCTATTTAATTGGAATTTACTAAATCAAGGTGACTGCTTTTTATTGGACTATTTCCCAGTAAACTGGCATACCCTAATGATATTGAATGGTAATCACCACTGCTTAGTGGGATTATATTTTACATAAATTCCTCTTAATAGTGATGTATTTAGTTAGTGCCAGATAGTTAAATGATGTTTATCCAAGTGTTAAATTCCAAGAGCTATTCATTGAATACACAATGTGCCAAACAAAGATTAAATATTATGTATTTTTTCTTCACAGAAGGCATCAGTGAATAGCAGTTCCAGATGATGGAATTGACAAATTTCTTTTTAGATTGCATTTCAAAAACGCAATACAGAAAACAAAGGAAAAGGCCTGATTTTTACAAAAGAATTGGTTTTGGAGATCATGTAATTCACTATTTCAGATCTGAAATGCTGTTCTTAATTTTGTCCTAGTCCATTATAATTTACAGATGTGATCCTTTTTAGATTAGCTTTTCATTAAGCTATTTTGACAGCAAAGCTTTTTAAAAACTTCAGTAGCTAAAATATTCCTTTGTATTTAGATGTACTCTTTCAGTAAGCATTGGGCAGAATTTTACAGCAGGCATTTCAGCTTGCTTGAGAGCACTCTTAAGAGATTGCTTAAAAGGAATATGAAGTATTTCCTGCATATATAATGCTCAGCTTTCAAATCTAATTGGAATTTTAAACTAAATCAATTTTGGAGAAGGGATTTTACACTATGGGCATAGTATTTCTGTTATACTGAGTGAAAAACTAAAGCATGATGATACTTAGGGCTTTACCCAGGGTCCTGTAGTAAGTCCAGTTAGTACAAGTAACAGAGAGGGCAGATTCAAGTGTCTGCACAGGCTGAATATAAAACATGCTAGTGAATGACATTTGTACTAAGATGCCAGAGAACAAACTTGGCAGTTGAGGCACTAATATCAAACTCCTTCAGCAACTGTGCTACCAAAGTGGTTACCTCCTGCAGAGGGTGAGTCAGAAAGGGAGAGTGGGGGAACTAACAGCTCAGATAAATCTGCCAAACTATGCGTCAGGGCTCTAAACTAGACCCAGTTCAGGAACTCAGGGGTTCCAGGCTGCATAACTTCCATATTCTGCTTTGTGCTGTGACATATCCATGCAAGTACTGATGTGCATGTTTCTTTGTTGAAGGCAAAGTTAGCATGTGTTTTTATTGAATTACTTCATTGCTACCTGCAGCAGGCTATTCTAGGGGTGGGTCTCATCCTGAAATTCACTTTTATTCTTTGGGTATAGCCTTTGGAGAATTTAATCAGAGGAAATCATGCATCTAGTTGGTTGATGAATCTGTCTCTCCATCTGTCCTTCCTTCCTTCCTTGTTAGAGCTGAGATTTTAATTACAAACATCTGTGTACTATCTCTGTTTCTTCATTAAAAATAGGAATTGAGGTTGCCCTGTTGTCGCTGGCAGAGACAGAACAGAGCAAATACCATGATGGAAATATTTGCACAGCTAGGGGAGAATCCTTCCTCTCTGAGTCCTAGGGGTCCAGTTTGAAGAATAGGTGAGCAGGAAGATTGCATTTGTGGGGATTTCTCTATGTGAGGAGGAGCATGCCTAAAGAAAATATTATTTATGTATTTATTTCTATATATAAATTATTATTAGAGGATTTCTTTTTTTTTTTTTTTTTTTACTGTAAAAACAACTCTTGAAAATGGCAACAGTCTTTTTGGCTAAAGTATGTTAAACAAAAGCCTCCTTATCAGTGGTGCATTCTTTGTTCCATGAGAGCGCATAACCTGTTTCACTGAGGTTCTTTACAACCCACTTTTTGTGCTCTTGTTGTCAAACTGAAATCTCCAGTTTGTGGTTTGGAAAATACAGTAGGAGGCTATGGAGAGAGAGAGTGCTTCTTGAGGGAGGCCATATATGGAGAAAACATCAATACTTACTCTGTTATGTCAACCTTTTTTACTGTGGTGGTTAGGACGATGTGCCAGTTAGAATAATATCACTTGCTCCCTTCATTCTCCTCCCTTCTGCCTTCTGAAAGAGCAGATGGAAGGTTCCTTTCATGATATACGTGGCTCATCATTATTTATTCATATGTTCATCTTTCTGATGAGAGTACATGTAGGAGGAACATTAAAAAGACAAGGTAATTTTCTGCAGTAGTTTGTGGAGGTTTATAAAACATCTTTGCAGCTTGAAATACATACATTTTTCAAAAGAGTACATTGCAAACATGGTTGGCTTAATAAAGAGGACACTCACGAAGCTGCTTATTTACAATTCTGTGGTGTGCCTCATTTCTCATGTAAAGCTCCACAACAGGTGAATTATTGCAGTTCTAGCCTTTGCTACTGTTGGGTTACATCTAATAGTGTAACTTAAACTCATTGTTTAGAGAGAACGGGATTGATGAACCAATAGTTTTCTTCTGCTAGCAAGGGCAAAGTAGCAGCACTCTGACAGATACGCCATTCTGTTCCCTTCCCTTTCCCCTCCCTGCCTTTTCTTTCACTTAAAGGTGGATGAAATGATGCAGAGAGAAGAGAGTGAATAGAGAGGAGTGGAATTTCATAGGAAATAGACCTGAGAGGCGAGTGTAGAATTTAATTTGAGACACTCATTAGATTTTTTTTTTTTCCTATAGTGATTTCTGCTACTTAAAGCAGTCTGATAGACACTGTGCTTCAGCTCTCCAGCTCTGATCTGTGGCATTAAAGAATTTCCTGCCCAAACTCTTTATTATTCTGACTTTAGGCACTGCAAAATAACATGAAAAGCAAGAATATTGACATTTTAATCAGCCCGCTATGACATTAATAAGATTTTGGCACTAGGTGATCTAACATATCTTTTGTCTTGATATCTAGTGATACAAAGAGACATCTAAAGCTGTAGGTTTAACCTTAGAGGTTTTTTTCTCCCATTTATGCTGTCGTAGCACATCACTGTATTATATTGTGTGCAAAGGGGCTGTTTCTAAAACAGCATTATTACAGTCCTACAGTTTCTTTGCTCTTAGATAGGGGCAGCAGGTGCTTTATGGGGGGTTGGTGCATGCAGGCTCAAAATCAGGCTTTAAAAGAAAGCATGTGATACCTATTGCAAAAGGATTTTGAGGTGTGGCACCTTAACGTCAGGCTACCTATATTATTACGTTTGCTTAAAAGACAAATTGAACAGATTTGAAAGCGGTTACAATTCTGCTAAAGGAGTTAAAATGGTTAGTATAAACTAACTTTTAAGTATGCGATTAATGTTGGCTATAATTTTCTCCATTATAGAAAGCATGGAAGATTATGTTGTGGAGATCTTGCCTAAGTCTTTCTTGCTCCTAGAGAAACAAAGTTTTGCTTCCTCCAACTACAATTGACAATACATTGAAATAGCAATTCAAAAGATGACAACTGAAATAAGCTATAAAAATAATTTAGCCTTTAATAATTTACTAGGAAGCCTAGAATGAAACTAGCATGCAGCAGATTCATACCCTTAACAAGTAATGCCTCTTTAGCTCATATAACGCAGACACGAAGACAGGAAGGCTTTCTTCAGCCTCCGAGGGGAACAAATAAAGTCAAGAATTATGGGTTGCCTATGCCAAAGGCATTAACAATTCCTAATTCTCAGCGAACCCCAAACTTTTTCCTAGGCCTAGGCAGTTGTATGGGTACCAGCCCTTTGGCAACACTGGGGTGTGATCTTCGAGTCTTAGGTTCTGCAGAAGGAAAATATAATCATGTTTTTTACAATCACAGTGAAAATACTGCTGCATAAACTGGACCCTTCACTGTCTTTTCCAAAAGAGTTAGCACCGCACAGACTTTCCTTCTTTTCTGTCCCTATGTCCCTTTGCCTTTTATGCTTCTATAGAGTACTCATGTTACGTGAAGCTGGGCAGAAAAAATGGATAGAAGTGCATGGGCTTTAGTGGGTGGGCAGTCTAAATCCCTGCTTCCTAAAGCCTCTGCCCTAACAACCATGCCACTCTAGTTGCAAGTGAAAAAATCAAAGAAGAAAAGCTTGGCTTGATTTAGGGCAATTATTTGCTTTTTGGTGCTGTCTGCAGCTGCAGTCGCCTCCTACCACAGTTTATACCTTCAGTGCATCTTGCAGAATGGATCTAGAACTGCACATATACAAATGCACAAGACACACAACTCTTAGCTCATGTTTTGCAAGTAGCAATGAAGTACTTGTCCAATTTGGGCACTTCTGAGAAACAGCCAAACTGCTTATATACCTACAGCTGTGCTGAAATCATCTGCAAAACTCCAACTCTTGTGTTTTGTCCAACTCTACAGCCATGTATTTCAATGCTTACTGCCTGCATTGAGTGTACACTTGACTCCTCAGACAAGAGAAGGCTGGCTGAAGCTCTTCATTTGGACTTCCCAGTTTTCACAGGGCAACCCTGTGTATCATTTGCCTGTTAAGCTGTCCTCCTTTAAAAGAATTTAAAAAAAATCCCAAACAAACTAAGCAGAAATCCTAGATTTAACAAGGCAATTTTAGGTTTGTATATAATACATCTTGTTCCAATTAAAATGTGCTTCCTTGGGTAAGCATTTCAAAGGCCCACTAAAGATTGATTTTCTATAACTAAAATGTCTTTCAATTACACATGGCTTAAGAAATTAATTTATATATTGCAACACATTATTCTTCCTCCCCCCCTTTATTAGAACTTTAATGCAGAGAACACAGAATCCCGAGGGGGGGATGGGGAGAGGAAGGAAGGGGAAGGATTTATTCTGCAGATACAAACCAGGAAATTTAGAGTAATATGTTTGAGGATGTAGCAGTAATTTTATTGGCACATTCCCTTAGGATGCCTTATATGGAGGATGTACTACAAATTACCTGCAAGGATTTAATGTCATACTGTCATATCTCTGTTTTGACACTGGGTTAATTTGTATATTGCACCAAGTGTAAATTGTAAATGTTCTGCAGAGGAAGAACAGGGCTTAGGTAGACTTGCAGTTGACAAGCTGAAGTGCCCCATGGCATTTTTTACACCCAAGGCAATTACTGGCAAAAATGCCTCAGAGAGCCCAGCGGGCTGCATAGTTAGTAGCTATTCATCTGCCTGGTGCAGGGCAGTGTGCTTTCTCCCCATAAACAATTGTTCATGAGCGAATGCTCAGGGTAGAGATGTCCCTGCCCAGCACAAGAGAGGTATACTTGCTGCTGGTGAAATTAATCAGTCTTCCCTCTTTTGTGAGTAGCAAAAGTTTAACATTGGTGCTCAGCCTGTGTAACAAGAATCAGTGAGAAATTGATTTGAAGGGGAGAGTATATGTAGCTGTGCCTCCTGTACTGCTTAAGAGCAAGAAAAGGCAGTGGTCTGTTTTCATCTATGTGATCCCAGCTAGGCAATTTCCCTATTTCCCACAGGTCTGTTAAGCCCTGTGCTTTATTGGCGCTCACTTGCTTATCTTAATAATATAAATCAGTGCTTATCTGCTATACACAACTGGCCTGGAGAAGCATTTAATTTTATTTTTTCACTTCTTGCAGGATATATTTTGTTCTATTTATGTAATTTATGCCTTGCACAGTAATGAGTCCATCAAACTACAGATCATAAAACTGAGACTGGATACTGTATATCTCGGCAGTGTGGCAGGAGAAAATGCATTAATGTCTCCTGCCTAATAATACAGATTCACAGATACCTACATGTTGAATTCTGTACTTTCAGTTTTGAATTTAGGGAAGAAGGAGGGTATCTTCTTTACTAGACAGCTATCTGGACCAGTCATTAGTCCTGATGTGATTTTCTCTGAATTCAAACTTTTCTTTCATCTGTAAAAATCCATAGGAAAATGTATCTATTAAGTATATGCTGTATGTCAGAACTTATGAAAGCTTCCAAATAATTCATAAGCTCCTTTACATTATATTTAAGTAAATTTCAAAAATTGCATTTAACTAGATTGCAAACAGGTTAATGATATTTAGCACTTATATTTGGGGGGCCCTAATAGGATGCACCCACAAATGATGAGGAAGCTGGCAGACATCTTTGCTAGCCACTGTTGATTCTCTGATGACCTTTGAAAGTTCATGGCAATCAGGAGAGTACTGGAAGAAACCAAGTATCAATCATTCCAGTCTCCAAAAAGGCCAAGAAGGAGGGTCCTGGGAACTGCAGGCCAGTCAGGCTCATCTCCATCTCTGAAATTGTGGTGGAACCATCGTGGAGGCCATCTTTAGGCACACTGAAGGCAAAATGGTGATCAGAAGTAGTGAGCATGGATTCACCAAAGGAAACTCATGCTTAACCAACCTCTTTGCCTTCTACAATGGAACAGCTGGCTAGATTAATGAGGGGGAAGCAGTGGACATTGTCTACATGGACTTCAGCAAGGCTTTTGACACTGTCTCCCATGACATCATCATAGGCAAGCTTAGGGCTAAGGAAAGGCTGAAAGAGCTGGGCCTGTTCAGCCTAAAGAAGGCTTAGATGGAATGTAAGAGATTGTGGAGTCTCCTTCCCTAGAGTTACTCAAGAGCTGTCTGGACATAATTCTGAGTTATGTGCTCTAGGTGAACCTTCTTGAGCAGGCAGGTTGGACTAGGTGACCTCTGGTGATCCCTTCCAGCCTCAACCATTCTGTGATTATGCACAATGTGTTGAAATTAATTAATCTCCATTTTATGCCTAATGTTTGTAGTCAGATGTCATCACTGACATACTGTTGATGAGTAGTCCTAGGCAAAGACCAACATCCCAAGATGGAATTGAATACAGAAATAGATAGTCTGCAATACACACTGGAAGTTCTCTCCCTTTAGTCCATTTTCTATCACCTAAACAGAAAATGGCTCCCAGCCACTGAAGCATGTACATACTGTATGTGAACCACAAAATCCATGTGAGTTACCTCTTCCAGGCTTGTGCTGGCTTCTGTTCAGGGTCAGCTCAAGTGGCTTTCTGTGCTCAGAGGCAGCAGGGGTTCTCCTGAAGCTGCCACAAGTAAAAAATCAGTTACAGCCCTAAGAATGGGGAAAGGGAGGAGGAGGTGAGCTCTGTGATGTGTCATGACCAATTCACAGGGGGAGCACAGCTGAAGAGAGGATGCAAACTGATGCTCTAGAAGACTAGCTAGTTGTGGTGTACAAAATATGCATTACCTTGCTTAGGAAGAAAACAGAGAATGTTGTCTTGAAAAGAATGAAACTTGGATAGTTTAAAGCTCCTCCTTTGCTGTTCAAGAGTATATAATGTCCCTCTCTTTTCTCGCAGGTGCGAAAGACATTATATAAACCCTAAATCTATTGATTACTACTGTTGCTGCCCAGCCTGTCTTGATACCTCTTATACCAATGTGAGGTGACTCTAAGAAATTGCAGAAAGTGGTGCTCAGAGGCCTGTCTTCTCAAATCTGAAGTATTTACATCTGTTTCTCACCATTACTGGCAAGCTGTAGTGATGTTTTAAATGTTAACATGCACTTACTGTAAAGCTTTTAAATGATGTGAGGGCGTTTGTGCATGTTGTAGTGCTTAAAAATGCCCCTGCAAGACAGGGTTGCCTAAAAACGGACTTGCATTCTGATGTATTTTTCTTCTTTGCAAAAGTCATCAATTAGAGCATCTGACAGCCGTCCTTGGAGAATGCAAGTGACTTCCATTATGAATGGCTTAAGGAGTCATGCTGCTTTATAAAGTGATAGCTGCCATCTAATCTTATTGTATGTCACACTAATAGTTGTCTCAAATATGCCATTATTTGAAAACGTTAGCAAAATATTTTAGTATCTAGTACCTCATATTTAATATTCACTAATCAATGTCCATTTTCATTTTGTTACAGAGCTCTTGGCCAGTCGTGCTTGGTAGGGCCCTTTTACAGAGCAGCTGCACAATTCCTTGCTATTACAGGCAGAAATAGAAGATTTTGCACCAAATCTCCGATCGCTACTACAAGAAACTCAGTGTTGTTTATGCCTTTCCCTTCTACTGAGACTATTCTAAAGCTACTGTAGCTTAGCAGTGTAACACAGAAGATACTCAAGCTGGGTATAAGAGAAGTCTAGACCAGTTTCTGACTCCTGTACTGCATTAAGCTGTGCCCTCAGCTGTAAGGACTTCCCTCATCATTCCTTGAACATTTCAAATAATTCCATCACTTCAGAGTACTGTTCCTTGATTTTTACATAATGCTTTAGGCTGCTGCACATCGCTCCAAGACCTTTAGCCTTTCTGCCAGTCTCTCCAGTAGTTTTCCTGTGTGTGCATGAGTATGTAACTATGTTTACTATATAACACAGAGTTACCTTATAAAGATTAATTGATTAGGAATGGCAAAGTATTAAGTTCTGTGAGCACATCATATAAAATAAAATACCATCACTGAAATAGCAGTTGGCTTCTTACATGTGAAAATAATTACTTAATAATTACCTTTGAGAAGACTTACCCTCCCTTCTTTTCTTTCTCTTCTTCCTCAATGCAAGCTGATGCACAAGTCATTTTTGTGTGATGTGTTTTTCAGATATGGAGACAAGTGAAAAAATCCAGAAAAGTGGAGTTCTTCAGGTGTTCGGGAGTCTGTTGACGCCACAATCTTCCTGCACAGCAAAAGTAGCTAACATCATAGCAGAAGTAGCCAGAAATGGTGAGGTTTTCTACAAGAACTTTTCTGCTGGAACATCTTCAGTTTTTCACCTCACTTGTCAGTATGTTTTACTTCATTTATGTTTTCATTTTGTAGATTAGACACCTTTCATATCCTTCCCTTTCACTCTTTTTGTTTTCTCAAATTTTATTTCTCTATTTTTAAATAAAATCTGAACAGCATTTGGCTGATGGGTTTTTTTCTTTAATCTTTTCATGCTATTTAGTTTTCAAGACAATCAACAGTATAATCTATTGGGCAGAAGTAGCACACCACCAGCTTTATGAAATGCATATAGAAAACCAGGATGTGCGTTATTTGTGCATCCAGTTACATGTAGTCCACATAGTTACAACACTAGTGAGAACACAGGTAGTTAAGGGACAGTAGAGGTTTCTTTAGTCTGAGATTCGTGACAACGTTATTATCATTATGAGGCATTTGATACCACAACAGAATCTCCTACCTGAGGAGTATTATATGCATAGAATAAGAGCCTAAGATGCCAAATGAGAATCTGGTACATGTTGGTATATATAATGAATATGCAGTCACATAATGTACAAGATAATCTAAAACTTACTTTTTTTCTTTAGCAAGAATAATCTTAAAGCTCTTAAAACCCAATACCCTGTATACCTTGAGCTCATGGCCTCATATCTGCAGGCAGGCACGACAGGCAGACCCTGTGAGGAGAGCTGAGGAACTTTGTGGTTGACTGTCCTCAGTCCTTGACTTGCTGCTGTCCTAGCAAAAGAGACACGGATTGCATTTTGCACTTTCCTTTCCCAGAGGCCTGGCAGAGAACAGGAGGATGCCTCTTAACTGCTGTCCACATGCATGCCTGGCAGCCATACTTCTCTCCCTCTATAAAATCTCATGCTGATGCCTCTTCAGAGAAGGTGCTAAATTATTGCTGACTATTTCCACATTCCTTTTCCATATTTTCTTTGGAATCACAATACTGCAGCTTCTTACTGATAGCCCCTGTGTGACTTCCTCTACCCAATTCACTGATTTTGAGACAATGTTATATATGGATATTCAGAAATAACATTAACAAGAAAAGAAGATATATGTGGATAGTTTTTAAGTTTTAAGATTATTTAGGTAAATAACCACTTAAAAATTTAAACATAAAAATTCGAACTTAGAAATATTTCAGAATGAGATTCATGCAACTGTACCAAATACTTTGTATGTACTTAATAAATTCATAAGTATATTTAGAATGTTGCAGTGAACAGTGTATCCCCACAGTAAGTCCTTTTAGCTCCTGTCTCAGAAAGCGGAAAGTTAAGAATAAAAAAAATGTTCACAATAGATTAACCAATTACTGTGCATTGTTTCCTGCAAGATTCTCTTACAGAGCATTTTAGACAGTATCTTTCAAATCTGAACTACTACATGAAATCTCTGAATAGTATCCTTTTCCCTGCCTGCTTTTAAATTGCTGTCATAAGTACATTCTTCAGAAGAGCTGGCGTTTTACCTGATTCATCATACAAAATAGCTTTTGTCTTTTTCTTAGAGTTATTAGCAGGTGTAACTGGACCTCTGGCAGGCAAGGTTAAAGTGAAGGTATTCAGAAGTTATTTAAGGTGCCCAGTGTTTTCAAGACTGAGATGAGCAGGGAACACCTCATTTGGGTTTTGTTGTTTTATTTGTCCCCTTACATAACAATACAAGTATTTAATGCTTATATTGCATCTCTTTTCAACAAGCTTCAGGGCACTTTTTGAAATTTTGTGTTATCAGCATCCTACAGATAGGCTTTAAACCCAGGCAACTGAACTGATTTCCTTGTGGTCACACCATGCAGCACTGGCAGAGCTAGGATTAGTGCCTTTGACTCTGAATCTGGGCTTTACTGATAAAAGAGCATCTTTTTTTTCCCTGCTTCTTGTTTTTCTTTCCCATTCTCCTCATCTGGTCCTACACATGCACTCACACACCCCCACTCTGGTCACATCAAATTCCTTTACATGCCTCAGTGGTTTTGTCATGTTACATCTCCTTTTCACCTCTTTGTGCTCTTGCTCTGTTTCACCTCTCCAGCTCACATGATTCTTCCTCTTCACAACATGAGCTCATGTTAGTCTCTCCCATTTTAAATATCCAAATACAAAAAACTCCTTTCGGTCACTCTTGTCTCTCCAGCTACGGCTATTTCCCTTTCAAATGTGAGCATATTGAAGGCTCAGTTGCATTTGCTACTTGGAGTTTCTCTCCCCACCGTGGACCTTTTAAACCCATTTCCAAGGTCTTTAGTCTCTTCTTCTTTGCCAGGTGTAGGAATGAGAACATCATCTTCACAATCTGTAATACTACAATACAATTGCATTTCTCTTTCGAAATCTTGTCCTCCTTGGGTTTATGTTACTCTGTCCTCAGTGGTTCTCCTCCTAACTTCTTACTTCACTGTTTCCTTCAAGGATCTTCTTCATTTCCCTGCCAGGTTAGTGAAAACCTTCTAAATGCCTCTGTATTTGATTACCTTCTCTTTCTTCTATTACTTCTGTGTAGTTATCACCTGCAAATATAGTTGTAGTTACCACATTTTTGTTGCCATCTCACAGATCTATCTTGCAATTTATGGCATCATTTCTTTTACTTCTTGCCCTTACATGACCTTGACAAATAAAAGTTCGCTCAGCATATGGCCTAATTATTTTGTTGCTGAATGGAAGACCGAAAGCTTCTGCTCACTCTAGATGGAGGGAGGGTGGAGAAAGGGGTTCTTACTCCTTTTTACCACGTGACCAAGAACCAGAAAAGGCAAAAGAACAGACTGAGACCTCTCAGTCATTTAGGAGAGGACAAGTTCCATTTCCTGTGACAGGCTAGGATGATGTAGAGACTTGGGTAAACTACTGGGTGTAAAATAAAGAGATGCAAGGAGAAGCTGAGGTACAGAGCAGTTTTTGCAGGCAATTTAGTAAATAAACATTGAGGTGAATATGAAAGTGGGTCATAAAGAAAGAGATAAAAAGTTACAAGGACATGGCAAGACCAAGTTTAAAGAAGAGATGTATCTGATATTTGTTTTGTTTGTTAATATGGACACTGTCACCATTTATCACAATATAGCATCTGTCTACAGTTTTAAAATGTGCTATCTTCTGTTGAACCTGTGCAAGTGTATAGATATTGCTGATTCTACTTCATCTGCTTGTTTATATATCAAAGTTCATCATCATGTGAGGACTGCTTGCCTCTATGACAATTAATTCTTTAGCTAAAATAAAACTGCAAGGTTAACTAAAAAAGATACAAAATTTTCTGTCGATGGAAATGTCAAAGAACATTTTAGTAGGTGCACCAAAGGGAGTATTTAAGAAGATGTGTTTGTACTTCAAGCATTGTGTGAAATGTTTGACTATTGGCATGATGGTTTCTGTTGCTCCAGAATCAGAAAAGCTGTGTCATATCTTTATGGGGGTCATACACTCTGGTTCATTCTATCTCATGTCTGACTAGCTAACACAAAGGTAAACTGATTTTGGAAGATCCAACATTGTCTATAATAAGGAAGAGATAATTTGCAATTCACAAATCAAAAATGTATTGACCTTTTGCCTATTACAATGCTACCTCTCTGAAGGGTGCTCTGTAGTAAACTGTTAACACTATGGGTGTTTCATGTGGCTGCTTCTGTAAGCTTCCCTTGTAAAATGTGCAGCACAGTGCCTGCCTAACTATAACTTCTTCTGGAGACCAGTCCTTTATCTCCCTGACTCCATGATAATTATCTATCCATGACTGTTGCATGGATGTGAAATAGTACTTTGGTTCTCCGTGGCTGGGGGCCATAGCAGAAAGAAAGGACAGAAAAGCAGAAAGCTTCCCAGTGGACGGGTCCTCTAGCTTTTCTCCCATGGAGGGCATCAGTTAGAATGTAGAAAGGTACAGGCCTTTGGCCTCACTTAATCTCTCTTGTATTTCTCATTCTTTCTTTTACTTTTCCATTCCTTACCTTCCAAAGAAAGAGCCTGTCACTTAGCTTTAATGCCTTTTTTTTTTTTTTTTTTTTAGAGCAAAAGCTTTTAAAATGTTCTAATTAAGGGAATAGAGTGTAAAAAAATGCTGCTCATTTTGGAGTATGATTACTAGTTTTAAGTAATCTTGTGTTATTTAGTAATTTTAATTTATGTTGAACTTGTTGGGGTGGAGAAAAAGGTTGTGAATTTGTTGTTCTTTTCAGCAGTTCTTTATGATGCTAAAAATATGCTTGATCTAAGCTATGTTAAATTAGTTTCCATGGAGGTCAATTAAATACTCTTAATTCCTTTTAAATTAACAACTAATGGAAAGAACATAAACCCAAATCCTGACTTGGGCTCATTTTCTAGAAACTCACAGAACTTACACCATTTGTCTATGCATATGTTTATTCTAACAAAAGTCCCATTTGCAACACTAGTGTAACTAGAATGGATGAACTGACAATAGCCAGCTTGCTTTAACAGGCTTTGCACTATTTGCAGAATTTATGCGAAACCCATGTGTGGATGCCGGGTTGATCCCTCCTTTGGTGCAGCTGTTAAACTGCAAAGACCAGGAAGTATTGCTTCAAACAGGACGTGCCCTGGGCAATATATGCTACGATAGCCGTGAGTGTTGAAATACGCCATATTTTGTAGCTGCTCTTAGGGGAGGGATGTTTTAGTATTCTGTATATTATGTACTGGAGGGGTAATTTTTGCCTTTTCTTGGTTTTTATTTACCATGTGACTTTCTGATTGCATGGGACAATTGGATGTCACACTTGCATTGTGTTTTGTGACAGAAAGATTAAAAATCCTGTTCGGATATGGTGATACAAGTGAATGTAAAAATAGAAGAGAGTTGTGATCCTGGGTTTGTTTTTAATTAAGCATAATGAATGAGGTTTTCAGAAAGCAGATGCTACATACACAGAGGCCTGAATACTTAATTCTTCCTCAAAGAGACTATCTCAGAAGGGAACAGAGTCAGAAGCGAATATTCAAAGCTGTGCAGAGCTACACATGTGGCTGAAATGATGCCTGAGCTACGTTGCTGATCCTCAAATACTCGTGTGGCCAGTCAATTGCTCCAATATTACATCTTGGTATTTTTGGTTGTCAGGGGTTATGTGCCAGGGAAGAGGTTGGTAAGGTGTTTTTAGCATTTTGTGGGCTCAATAAATTATGTACTGCCAACCAACCGAGTTTTGAAATGCAGTTATGACTCCATGTGCTGATTACATACGCAGGTTAGTCATTTGCAAAACCAAACCAGTGGCTGCAGTGATTTGAAAATGCAGCCTCATTATCCATGACTTTATTTTTATAAAATCCAGGGCACAATAAGTATGGTAACAAAAGCAGAGAGACCAGGAACATCTTTCTATGCACATGAAGAAATTAGAAGCCCATGGGTGTCTGCAGATGGGAAGTGAGATGACTTGTGAAAGCATTTTGTTATCTTCAGATTTAGTGCCTTATTTCATATGGCAAGAAATTTTCTTTGTACTATATGTTGCATTTACCAAAGTTCTGTTGTTGAAAAAACTGTTGAAAAATTGCTACTTTTTTTAATCCTAATTTGTAAGTTTACATTTTATATTGTTTTAAATCACGTTGCCTTTGACCTCAGGAAAGTTAATCAGATTTTCTATACTGGCATTTCTATTTACAGACAACTACTGCTTGAAGATGTTAATGTATAACTCTTTCATTTAAGATTTTCTTTAAGGTGACTAATCAACTGAACAGCTGCTTCCCCATGGAAACTTCAACTAGAAGCTGTTGAGCTTTATATAACATAATTTATTTACTGTATTTTATTTCAGGATCATAAGTGATATAAAGGGTTTTATTTCATATAAGCAAAACCTACATAACTATTCATGTCATTGTTGTTCAACCCACATTTTTTCATGAAATAAAATAAGGAAACACAAAAATTATTTGTGTAGTATCAGGCATTATAGACTGCTGCTGGCTTTTGTAGTTCAGGATTTATCCAGTACAGAAGATCTATATTACATGCTCAGTATTGCCCTTTTGTGGAGCAAAGCTGGCACTGTTAAAATCTACAGTAGGCAGTGGAGCGTTCTATGTGCTATGTGTTGCTGTGCTGCTGTGGGAGGACAGTCACTAGCTTCCCTGTGTATTTAAATAAGATTAATGTAAAGTGTAATAAAATGTCACAAAAATCAAGATTAGCATCTTGGATTTGAGTAGAAGAGGCTATTTACAGTGCTTATCTATCACATCCACCCTATCTGACTTTATATTATCTTAATGTGTAATGATTATGTAGTTATGTACCCTACCCTAAATTCTTATTTAGGACAAATACTTACAAAATGTTTATTACTGTGAAATTTAATACATTTTCATTTATGACTGTTATTTTCTCAAAAAGCTTTCAAGTAAAACAAAGACAGGTATGGAGGCCAATAGTTCTAATAAAAAATGTTATGTATTGATAGTCTTTTTCTTTTCGAGTGAGACAAAAGCATACCCTTTCTGATAATTGAGACTCATATAGGAACTTGAAATACATCAGTAACTATTTTACCATATATATGAGTGTTTTTTCACTCCTACTGCCCATGTAAATATAACATGCTGTAAAGAAAAAGGTGTTTAAGTTCTAAACTGATGTTAGGCTGAAACTCTGAAATCAAGACCATACTGAATGGCTCCTAGCAACATTTCTATTTATTGAAAGCCCCAGTTATCTCGTATTTCATCCCAGCAAGCGTGCATCACCTCATTTAGAGAGAGTTTGTGTGAAAGGCTGTTAATCAGGTCTCTATTTTTGAGAGAAGTCTGTACAGTTCAGGATGAAAGCTGTGGGACAAATGGCATTTTCTGCAGGGAAGGCCCCTAAAAAAGGGCCATAGCAGAGGAAAAAGATGGTCTGAAATTTTTTCTTCATGAAAATGGCAGTGGTTTCTTGGAATTCACAGATTCCAGAGTTGCTTCATGAAGGCAAGACTATTTCCACGTAAGTTCAGGAGGGACTACTCCTGGAACACAGCTGCTATGGAAAGATAATTCATGGCTAAACTGTAGTGCTGGAAGAGGGTTCGTACCTTCCATGAGGTAAAAGGGCAATTACACACTTGCTGGACAGAGACCTTACTGAACAGATTTATCTCCTCACAGAAACCAGGAAATTAAAACCTCTTGATTTACTGATAGATCTGGGACTTGATTTAGTACGCCAGGTCTACTGGAGGCTGGTGGAGCTGGTCTGACAAAGGGGAAGAGCGGTTTTGGTAGGAGACTTGCCAGACTGGTCAAAGACTCTTTAAATTAGATGTGTTGGGGGCGGGGGGCATCATTCCATCCCAACACACTCAGTCACTTGCCAGCACCTATAATAAATGCTCAAAGCAATGTAGAGATATTCCAGCAGCTCCAGCCAATGAGCCGGCTGCAACTGGAGCTCGGCTCAGATGCCTCTATACAAATGCCCGTAGCATGGGGAACAAACAAGAGGAATTAGAGATGTGT
>JAOEHY010010621.1:18461-28742 GCA_025447955.1 Psilopsiagon aurifrons | reverse complement strand
ATGGCAGGGGGGTTGGAACTAGATGATCTTAAGGTCCTTTCCAACCCTAACTATTCTATGATTCTATGATTCTAAATGAAGGAATTTAGTATCTTGCAAATTTTGCTTTACAGACAAGACCATGTGTACATGTATTTTCCTGCAATATTCCATAAGGATTTTTAAACATGGGAACAGGTTAGCATATTGAAGGTTACCAGATCACTACTTCATACAAACTGGAATTCATAAACTGGCACAAGCAAGCAGACACTGCTTTGCCTGTAAGTATATAGATACTGTAATATATCAGTCATCTATATTAAATAATCCAAAACCTAAATATTATCTAATTTAATCTTTATGAATAAAATTTAACAGGTCAGAAATGGTTATGGCATTTTATAATGCAACAAATGGGTCATGACATCCAGAATACATCAGTACAGATCCATCATTTTAAATCTCCTGACATATCTACTTTCTTAGCTGAGTCTTCATGTGCTTCATTAGTTTCCTAATTGCATATATATATATACATATAAGTATCTACTTTATGTAAGAGCGATCTGCCTTATATATATCAAGTTATATATAATCTATAATTTGGGAGATTTAAATGCATAAAGCATTGTAGGTCACTTCAGCAATGTTTTAATCACGATACTATTGAGGAGAATTTAGCTAATCACCATGTAAGTAACAGTGAGCAGTAACTAAGAACATTGGCAGCTAAGAAAATTAAACCCTAAGTTAGTATTTTGACCTTAGCTCAAGCTACGGTGCCTTTTTAAGTTTTATATCTTGGTAAGGGCCTCAGTTAATGCTGGAATTTCATCTGGATTTGCAACCTCAATGCTCATGCTCCTTCCTTGGATGGATCTAAGCCAGAACACTTTAATATGTTTGACTGCAGTTCCACGTAGGCTATTTTGACTCATGAGATACTGTGTTTCTCTCCTAATGCACGAATTGTGTTGCAATAATAAAATGAAAAAAGCCTGACATAATTTTAGAAATCATTACAGCAAACACAAGTGGCTCCAAGGGACTGACTGCAGGAAGTCTGCAGAGGTTTGACTACTGCAAACACACAACCTCCACTTCATGGGTGACTGCACCAGCAGAAGCACCAAGCTATTGCTATTACAAAGAGTGAGGATGAAAACAGCATGAATCACCTGCAATTGCACCCATGGGTAATGAAAGCTGGGCAACACTTGACAACAAAGTACCAGTGGCTCACGTTTCACTCTTGTTTCTCTGTCCTAGTGTCTGTGAATGTGCTTTAAAATTTTACCATCACATACTCACATCATCAGCTGCATATGCCACTTCTTCTGAAAAGCTTCTTTGCCTGTAAAGAAATAAAAAAGCCAGTAAGGAAGAAATCAGCACCTTTCAAGCTAAGTATTATGTTTAGGTAAGGAAAGTCAATGCTCAAAATGTCTGTGAGCTACACACTGCTCCGAAGTACATACTAACACCACAGTTCATTGTGAATAAAAAAACAAATTAAAGTGCAACCAAGCAAAATAATCTGCTTATAAAAAGAAATGTAGAACAAACCCAATTAAGACTAAATCACATGCAAGCCATGCTTTTATTTTGAGATTGTAATGTGAGCTTGTAACAAGCGGCTTTCACTTCAGAACATTAAGGTGAAAACACCCTCTTTTTAGGTATTTGTCCCTGTTCTTGCATGTATTACTAGCCCCAGAGCTGACTGGGATTGCTGAGGTGTATAAATGCATTCATGTGTGTAAGTGTTTTGAGAATTAGTCCTTAGTTTTACAACTTGGTTTTAGTTAAATTACTTTTTGATATATTAAGAAGAATTAGTCTTAATGATTGTTTGTTTGGCCTAGTCCATCCTGTTTGACACTGCATTCAGCATCTGACTGCACTATTCCATACACCAATAAAAACAGTGAGCAGATTCCTTCCCAGCTATAGGAAGCACAGGTCAATGCAAGTTTTCCCTTCAGGGTCCTTGAAATTTTTGTTTACTCTTTTTGATGTTCTTTTAATTAAAACAATTCTATACTTTTGTTAAGATTTTCCAAAAATTAGTAAACTTTAATATACTGAATGTATTCTTTCAGAATTACCAGTCAGCAAAAGTAAAATATAAACACAAATCAGTTATTTATTGATAGAGCAAATGACAGTGTTACTGGATTCTAGCCATCCACCTAAATTTGCCCTTTTTTCTTTCTCTCTGTTTCAGTCCCTTCCCTCTTTCATGTTGGTCATCTGTGGAGAACTCAGCTTGTTATAGCACATACTTGCATCTAATCCCTCTTCTGCTTTTGGATCTTGGAACGTTTTGACACTTCAGTAAATGTATCATGAATTAGGGATGCAGAGCCAAATTACACTGAAATAGAATTACCAGTGTTTGTACAGAGAGAAAACCTGCTCTACAGCATAACAAAACAACTGTAGTGTTGAGTGTGCTTCTTTACCCATGTCTTCTGACAGTTATTCCATTATCATATCCCAGAATTTGTATAGGATTGTGAATATACTCTAAACTGATTGCAGCTGTGCTACTTCTGTAAAGCCAGGGGTAATCCTGGCTTGGCAGAATGGCTGTGGCTTTCTATGAAGATGGACATACTTTTAGACAAGGGGATGAGATTGGCTAAAGCCAATTCAGTAGGAGTAAGAAAAGGAAAATGTAGTTAATTAGTTTTTATGATATCATCATCATCTTCCTACATGCCTAAAACCAGAAAAATCAATAAGACAGTTGTTCTCATATACATATAATTATTGTTTTCTCTGTATATTAATTACAAGTCAGCTAAGATCTAACACAGCCAAAATAAATTACCTATCTTGTGATACCAAATGCCCAGTAGCAGTATCAAAAGGTAGCAAAGGTCGGATCCTGCAGTGGACTCTGATATTTCCTCTCAGTTCCTAGGAAGAGAATATTAAGATGTATTTAACACAAACTGCTGGAAAGGGTAAATACACTGGAATTTGTGAAGCAGACAGGAACATGTTAAGGAAAGCAGGTGTTTACAACATCACAGGTTTAGTCTCTATGGAGAGAAAAATAGCATCAATATCATTTGCCTTGAGAAGTCAGGAAAAAACACTTGAGGAATTATGGGCTCTTCAGAACTCTGGAATGGTGTAGTCCTCTTCAGTCTATGTGGCAAAAAAGCCCCCAACAACAAACAAGAAAAGGGCTTTCAATCTGAGTCATTTTCCTTTCTTCAGTCTCCCTTTTATTTGAGCTTCTTCTATTAACTTAACATACAAGATTACACACTCCATTTCTCTCCCATCAGCCCTGAGGAAGATGTAGAATATAAAACATTTTGTACCTTTTCCTCTCTAGCTTGTGTTCTTACATGACTAAAAAGCTAGTAACTAATTTTTCTCTGCAGGTTATTTCAGACTTCAGTTTATCTGACTTGGTGTTTTTCCTTCCTTTTTGTTGATGATCAGTCCTTCTCATTTTATGTCAGTGAAAACAGCTTGCCTGTAATGGCTAGTGATCACTGGCATTAACTCCCTGCTGCCTCACTTAATAGCCTTTCTGTAAACTGCAACCCAAGGCAGAGTTTGGAAAGTAAGTACTTTTTAACAGAGATTCATCTTCCCAGAAAGAAGAACTTGAAAGAATTTTGTTTGGGAGTGGCTTGTGTTTATAAAAATCAGGTCCTGAATCAGGCAACCCAAAACTAGACATTTGTGAGGTAGGGAGGAAGAGTAAAGTTAAAGGGCAAAAAGAAAAATGCTAATTCCAAATGAACCATCACTAACTGTACAGCAGGAAACAGCTATGGCAGAGCAGGATACAGAGAGGCATACCTGGAAAAATTACACGTGATGATTTTGTTATTTCAAGTTGATCATTTTATGAATTCTGAAACAATTTCAGAAGCTGCAAATTTAGAGAAGAGGATGAAGAAACTCAAGTTTTGTCCACTTTCAAAATGGATGGTACTCCTTAAGGCAAAATGTTGCATGAGTGCATTTGGAAGATGCTTGTGTAAAAAGAATAGGGGTGGGATTTACTGAAAGACAAATGGGCCTCAGCAAAGAAATGTATCATATATAAGACAGCTGGGGCAGGTGATATATTAATTTAAAGTATATTCATTAGTTTTATTAGTGAGGAAATGGTGAGCATAACGAAATAAGAAAATGATCTGTCACTAAATATACTTACAACTAAGCTGTTATGTAGAGCTCTCCTCTTTTGCTTTTCTTTCTCATATCTCTCTGTCAGCTCTTGTAGAGACTGCTCAAGATCAAAAGCTTTTATCTGAAACACTAGAAGAAAGCAGTTTCAAAGAACTGAACTCTCCTACTTCACAAAATAAATGTTCCAGTAGCACCTCATGAAATACGAGCATAAACCTTTTTAACTTCTACCAAACTTTAATTAGGAGGGTTAGTTTCTGATTTACTAGACACCTGAAAAATCCCATCATACTTCTTGCTGTGTGAAATTACAGATAATTGCCACAGGTATACATGTGAAATCTTGAAAAACAATCAAAAATACAAAATATTTAAAGGCAGTTCAAATGTGTTGATTTAGTTAATGTTATGTGTCAGTGAAGCCTGAAACGTAAACTTGAAGCAACCTGCTTCTAAATGGGGCTGTCACTTGCAAGGCTCATGACATTTGCAGATTATTAGACTCAGCTAACTTTACACGAAGCTAACTTTACACAAAGTTAACCTATCATTTATCCTCATCTACAGTGATACTAATCCTTCAAAACAGCTATAAGGATCCCCTTTGAGATAGGTGCACTCACTTCATGGGTACTATTTCATTAAAAAGATTGATCTTTTGAACCCCAGGGAGTCTGCTTCATAAAACCAAGGAGAGCAATATGGTCATTACAAAATCCTTCTGACTTCACAAATGGTTCTATTTCATTACAATTACATGAACACTGAGCAGGCCTAAAATGAAAACTCAGCCCAGAAGGCACATAATGTGACTGTAAACCTGCGTAAAAGGCAAGCTTTTAGGAACACCAGCCGGATATCAGTTCCTCCAACAACTAATTAGAGAGCAGTTTGAAGATGTAGAGTATCACTCAAAACCATAGGCTGAGAGCTGAGTTAGCAGGATGGCCACCAATCTCAGTATGCACCTTTCAAAGAAAGGAACAGACTTAAAATCTCAGCATGTCACAGCTATGATTTATGGTCTCTGGTGTAACTAAAAATCTGATAAATTCAAGGGACATTTGTCTACATTTGAGATTTTGCAGACCTTATTTTTGTAATATACATGCTGTCACTGGCTGGAGAATCAAAATCTAGGAGTTTCACTGAGAAAATTCACTAAGAAAAATGTGAAGTAATACCAGTATGTCTTTGTTTGGAGAATCACATCTGAATATGCTACAATAAGCTGACAAAGTGATTTGTACAGTCACTGACCCCTAATCATACAGTATTTTTCAACATAGGAGGCTGGAAACCATTGATTAAGTAATCTCCATTATATGCATCTTCACTTACAAATTTGTGTACACGCACTTCGAGGTCTCTTGAATAAGCAGTAAAGCAACAGGTGCTAAGGGTACTCTGCCATTCTTGAGTCTTGAAAGAAAAAAACAAAACCTACTCTGTTTCAGTGCTTAAATGGTCTCAATGAGGTCTCTGAGAAGCCCACTGGACGTTGTACATCCAGTTTCAGACAACTTAAGCCCTAATCAATCAATTTTTTTTTTTTAACGAGCCCTCCTATGTTGAAGATAACTATGAAAACAGAAATCAGCCTTGGAGCTTCCTAATTTGACATCGGGACTTTTAAGCAGAGAGGTGAAGGCCAGCAATCGGCAGAGAATGAGTCAGGTTGCTGCATCTAGCAGATGGCACATTGATATTTGTAAGAGTGAACCATTAGCTTTAATGTCCATCTTCTGTAAAGCTTTACATGCAGCACAGAAAAATTTCTTTAACAGAAGCTCTACAAAACAGATTTTCTAATGCACCAAGTATTTCTGAACTTTTAAATTTCTCTGAAAGTGGAGTTATATAAAGACTTAATATTTTCCCAGTTTTCTGCTTGGCATCAGCTGCAAGCTATTCAGAAGTTGTATAACCTAGAGGCAGCCACTGGGTTCATCTGTTTTTAATACTAATAACCTGCTCTTCATTATTCAAGAGAAGTAGTCACTACATGCCTGCAGCCATTATAGACATCTCTTTCCCCCACACTTTGCTCATCTCATTGAACTATATGGAAACTTTCTGGGAGCTGGGAATGATGATATTTTTGTTTAAGCATCACTGAGCACAGTTAGACTCTTCATCAATAATTAGATTAAAAGTTGCAGAAGAGTGATGGCTTGCAAACATGTTCAGAATCGTTATATTTCTTTAACTGACAGTCCTGATTAAGGAGCTTTTCATCCACTCCCATTGAGTGCTGCACCAAACGTTCTGCTGTGCTCACAGAACTGCTTCCAGAGCCTGCTGAACCTCTGTCCTGCACTAGCTCCCTGATCTGTGTGTGGTCACATGAACAGTTACATCAGCTTAATGGAAAATCTAGTGAGCGGATTTTGATCTGCAAGAAAAAATTTCTCTATGATACACTGAAATATTAAAAACCCAGTCTGTTCTAATTTCAGACAGTGTTTTCAGAAATCTCTGAAATCGCCAGAGTCCTTTTTTGGTACAATCAAAAGCAGACAAATTTCAGCTAAAGCAACACATTCTTTCTTCAGCTATTCTAAAATAGCCAAGATAACAAGCCTGAGAAGTTCAGATTTAAAATGTTACAGCTGAGGCAGCTCAGCAGCAGTCTAGTAGCAGCTGCAATCAACACAACAGCTAAATCCAAATTATCAGTTATAACCTCTGCAGATTTATTTGTACTCTAATACTTCAGAACTCCTTGCTTATCTAATGTCAAACAAAAAAACAAGTGCTACAATTTCAGTGACTCATTTCTCAAAAATCAAACTCGACCTTTTAACATTAGTAACATTTAACAATGACATTGTTGGTGTTACATGTTTGAAATAGAAGTGCAATGAGCCTTACTTTGCACTGCTTCATTTTGCAGCTGTATCCCTTGGACTGCTGTCAAAACTTGGTAAAGATAAGTCTTGCTTTGACGCTGAAAGTCTTTTGAAAGTTCAAGAGCAAATGAATGGAGATTCTTCATGTCGCACTTAAGCCTCTTCTCAGCAAGAACAAAAAATACATTATTAAGACACAACAGCAGCAGTTAAGGAAGAATCAACATAACACCACCACAGATAATTATGGTGAGATGTCAGCACCAGGAACAACCCTCTAGTTGGTGAAGGAAAGTCTTCAATATATCTTTAAGCATGTTTAGAGAAGGATCCTGCAAGACACTTAGCAATGGTATTTCCTAAAAATTTCAGCAAGGCTTTATGAATCCTTACCATGTTGCAGTGCATGCTTCAACCATAACAGAGCTTCAGTCATAACAAAGACTCTTTCTTATTTCACCAAACAAAAATAAGTGTGTGTGAGCAGGTGCGTGTTCTGTCCACTTATAAGACATATCCAGAATTGCCAATGAAAAATTGTGATCCATATATCCATTACAGCATTCAATTTCCACACTTTGATCGGGAGGTATTTGCTAAGCTTCACTCTAAATCATTTCTTAAATAAGCCAGTTTGAGGCCCTTCATGAGAATAGCCATATTCTGTGACATTTTATTTTTCCAGTGGGGGTACAGACCTTGTATTAATAGACTATTTTCAATAACAAAACATAATCTAAAAGGAGAAAAATCACTGCATTTCTTACTCTCAAAAGCCACAAAATAGAACTGGGAAGAAGTTTTAGGATTTTGTTTTGTTTTATTTTACTACGGGTATGGGATTACCATTAATCTAGACTTTTATTTGGAGAGCTTTGCTTTCTCACCTAACAATTATTGATCTATGATAGCAAATCATCTCAGTTCACTGTTATTGCATCACAAGCAGTTCTGCTGCTCTAGCTTACCTAAAATGCAAAACACCACCACAATATTTATTGAGCAGAACAACTGTAATTAGAACAGAACAGTTCAGTTGGAAGGGAACTACAACAATCATCTAGTCCAACTATGCTGCAATTACACAACATCCTTCTGCCTGTTAAGAATCAGCTTTCTTTCCCTAGGTACTTTTCAGTTGTTTCACACAGGCATTCAGGGCTGCCTTGAGAAAAGCTGTCATTTGTCAGTGTCCCTAAAATGAATTCACTATTCTATGGTGTAACTTAAGGAATAAGTACTTCAAAAAAGGAAAATAATATGGCACTGGCATAACAGCACCAGTGTGTTTCATGCAAAACTGAGACAAGCTGAGTGAGCACAGAGCAAACTACTCCCTCTGGTGAGGTCTGCCAAAGCAAAACTCAGAGTGAAATCAATGGAGCTCTCCAGTGCTTTTACAAAGGATCTGGTCAAAGTATATCACAATTACTGTTTGTTAAGGGATGTCCATATGATAGTCAAATCAGGGATTGCAAGGTTTTGATTACACAAATATCTAGCTCAGATATTGGGAGCACCTATACAAAGATGCTGCAGCTCAGAAGTAGCCACTTCTACCAGCTTCTCAGGTGACCTTGCAAGCTACTGCAGCAAAACCACTACAAATTTTAAGCTAACTCAGGCATGGCGCAATGCAAGCACTGCTGTGAGCACAGTAGAACCATAGATCATGTTCATATCTGACCATTTCCTGGGTTTTACTATATTTGACAAACACAAAAATGTTCACGACATAGATCATGCCTACATTATTACTAAATGTATTATTAAATGTCTTTACCTTTATTGCTCCATACAACTGGATTACAACAGAACTCCTCTGAAATTTCTGCTGCTGGCTATGAGCAGAGTAGAGCTGCAATACTTCATTAGTGCTTCTTCTAGCCAACCCTTGATACTGTTTAAATAAAAAAACACCCAAATCAGCTAATAGTCACTTTAAAGAGCTCATGTTTTCTGTTGCATTCTGTCCCCTTTGTCCATGTAAATATTTTTAATTCAACTCCCTGATCACATATGATGTTGTAAATATGTAATTTCTTTGCTTTTACCTTTTTCTGAGTTACGTGAAGGATCACCTTGACGCAATTGGCTAACATCACAACATCCTATTTCCTTAGGGTGGTAAACCTCAGCAGCAGATTACTAACATGCATTTGCAGTACCTAAGACTTCTTACTTATGGTTGAGGTGGATCTAAATGGTTAAAACTCTACCTCCACTTAAGGGAAACAACTGGTTACACAGCTGGTTTAAATGTCTTCTGGTAACTACATTCAGTACAGGAAGGTCTCTGAAAGGACACCAAATAGAACAAGGACACACATAAACACGTTTTAGCTGCTGAAGTCCTGAAGAAGGTGGTAATACACAGCCCTCAACTTAGTGTTTGTTGATCTAGCTTTCTGCTAACACTAATTCCATTACATTCTGTAGAGTTGCAGTGGCGCAAAATGGTAGCAATAAAGCACTAAACCGTGTCTTCAGTGACCAAAATAACCAAAGCAACTTTTAAAGGATGTGGAGAAAAATAATCTAATAATCTAAGATTATTTACTATGCAAAAGCAATTCTTATGGCCAATCTTTTTAAGATGTTAAAATGGAAAAAAAAAAAAAAGAAAAAGAAATAGTGCAACTTTAAACACCAAAGGGCGAGAAGACAAAAAAGGTCTCTGTTGAGTATTTGTGAAATTCTGTAATATGACAGAATCTATATTATATGACAAACTGCATTTTCATCATTTACTGACAGCCCTTGCACTTAAAATGAGCTGCAACTTCTTCATCTACTTTCCCCAGCCACCTGTTGACAACTATCCTTAACTAGTAGTAATAGTCTCTTTCTTTATTTTTGGAATGCCCTTGTCTCTAGCACAGCCTTATTTCCTATTTTATTCAGACCATAAATTCTATGTCTGCATTTCCCTGTTATTTAAATTCCTAAAGCATAGAAGAGTACAACATAAAAGTGCTAAATCTACTTACACCATCTGATAATGGTAGGCAAAAAGTAAACATTTAATTGCAGTTTAACTACAGATGATACCTGTAAAACCATCAATACAACATCGTGGAGCTGTTAAAATAAAGCCAGATTATCATTACCAAGAAAAGTACTTCACTTATCTAAACCAACCTTTTCATGTGGCTTTTTACACCTTCACAAAGCACACATTTTCTATTTAAAAGTGCAAATGGAGGCTCTACACTACTACACACCTTAGCACTAACATAATGAATTGTTTTGTGGAGAAGAAATAGCAGAAAAAGATTATTAA